>JAAGOF010000284.1:0-50354 GCA_010645155.1 Tigriopus japonicus
GCTGTCAAGCGGACGAGTTTTCCCGCTGTCAAGCGGACGAGTTTTCCCGCTGTCAAGCGGACGATTTTACCCGTGGTGGTGCAAACGGGTTTACCGTAGAATCTATCGGGCTGTGTGTCACCAAGATTATATGGTGGATCGCGAGTCGCCCAAGATTGTATGGTGGGTTGTGTGTCGGCCCTGATGGTGCTTTGGTTGGAAGCAGTAACTTTCTCCATGATGTGTGATGTTTGGGGAAATATGATTTGGGGGAGGTGTGATGGATGTATTTGAATACTCTCTCTCTGCTCTCCTTCATGTCTCGTTGTTGTGCGTTCCCCATTCCTATTTAAACTCTTCGTGTCGTTTAGCATATATCCATTCTGCCTCCGTTATTCTCCGAATAAACTTGTCCACCGTTCTCCCGGTCTCCCATGTTTTATCGTAGTAGGACATAACAGTCATATCTGTGTATGCCTGTGCTAGAGTTCTGATTCACTGAGTTTGAAAAAAACGACTAAGTCCATCTCGGTACCGAATTTCAAATATCCGTCAATAGATGGACCTTCAAGGTTGGGAATCTAGGCGCTTCGCGCCTATATCTATGGCTACACCATCTTCCCTTGATTTTGCCTTTTTGCACTGGTTTATCCTTGAACGATTTTAGCCGCCTCGCACGCCCTTCATTCCGGTTTTGCCTTTGTGCAAGATCAGTCACGTTATGGATACTGATGGGATTTCCCAAGCTATCAAGCACTTCAATTTTTCAAGCTGGGCTTGTTTCCATTTCAGCTGCCTCAAGCTAAACCAAGCATTCAAACCACAGGGCTCAGAGGACCCATGGTGAATAGCAGGGTTGCCAAGCTATTTGTTATCCTTTTTGCCTGATCTAAAAATAGAAGCAGAAACTCCTATGCTGTTGCAGAATTTGCCATTTTTTTCCTAGATTTTTCAAGATATTTGCCTTCTTAGGGGCTATATGAAGCATGCTTTGTTAAACTTGAGTGCAAGCTATTTTACTCCATTTCCGGTGCCCAACATTGAATTTTAACTGGCAAGCCTGACATCGGGTGAAGGTGCTTGAAACTGCTTGCAAGCTTTCAAGCACAGATGAAACCGTTGCTTGGCCCAAACTCCTCTTCAAGCTGCAGCTTGTGTCCCATCAGTAGTTATGGATGTGCGCCTTCGATGACGACTTCCCTTCCACTTTAAGTTCACTTGATTTTCGTAAACTCCTTCGAGCTACTTGAATGAACCCTACACAAAATTTCAGCTGATTCCACAAAATAAGCGCCTCTTGCGGTCAGATTGAGTCATAGTTGCCAGCTAGCGAGTGTGTTTTAATGCCACTCATTGGCAAACCGTTAGAGATTTTCTTGACATCAACATTTCTCCGAAATGTTGGAGTTTGATATCATAATGCCATTGCAAAGAAATGTAAGCATCTAAGGAAAAACCTATTTCACCACAGTTTTGCCAAAGGTGGCATTAAAACCCGCTCTCTAGCTGGCAACTATGTCTGAATCTGACCGCAAGAGGCGCTTATTTTGTGGAATCAGCTGAAATTTTGATCAAGGTTAGCTCACATGCAACTGATGCTAACTACATATTCTTTTAAACTCATAATCAGGGCCACCAAATTTTGGTAAAAAATATAGATTTTTTTTCTTGAATTATGTTAAATAAAAATGTAACGAAATCGGGTTTTTGGGAAATTTTACCTAAACTTTTCTCATTAGTATCAGTAAAAACTGACCTTTTTGTTCTCCCATCATCTGTAAATCTTACTGCATATCTTGGAGTAGCTGATAAACTACATACATATTGTTACAACTGTAATAAATCCTCAATACTTTTTTATTTTTATTTTCAATTTTGCCATCCGTTTTCCACGTTTTTCTGAAGGGAACTAACAATTTCCCAGATTTTTTTGAACTTTTCTAAATTTTGCAATTTTGGACAAAATTTGCAAATTTTCGTAAATACATTTTAAATAATAATTTACAATCATCAGGTGACCCCGACAATATAAGCAAAATATTTTTGTTGCAACCATAATATCCAATGTTGGATTGATTCTTAACTGAGATTTTTACTGATAAACTAACCCTTTTCAAAAAAAATTTCAACGTAACAAGCAATTGTCCCACATTTTTTTTTTAATTTTCCCCATTTTTGTAATTTTGGACAAATACTGAAGATTTTTGCGATCACATTGTAAAATGTAATTTGCAGCTGTTTGGTGGCTCTGCTCATTACGAATATTGTTAACGTGCACTCGCACTAAAAGATTAGGAGGAACATTACTTACTTGACATTTCCAACAATAACACTTTTGGTCCATTTCTATTGAATGTTTAATCAGAAACTGACTCATGATTACCGCTACATGGTTGTGGGATGACAAATAATAAAGTAAAGGATTGTCCAGGCGTAAAAAATATACATGATTTGAAACACAAGTGTTGAGCGCCTTAGATCGAAGTCCTATTTTGTAGAATGACTTGGTACAACAATGGCCAGAAATGCAACAATGCCGAATATCAAACCATTTGGTGTTTTGATCATTTGTTGTTTACCTTGTTTAGAAATGTGAAGCTTTTGTCAAAAAAATTAAGATAATTGGAAACTTTTTGAAAAATAATAATCCTTGAGAGAAATCAACTTGAAAGAAATAAACATCTTTGAGACCTTTGTTCAGTCAAGCAAAGTTCAAAACTGATTTGAACAATCAAAGACCTTTATTCTAAAACTTCATGAAACGTGTCCCTTTTTCTATAGTTACATAGAGAGTACGCTTTTTATTTCAACAGTTTTGCAAACCACTTCAAAATTCCGAGGACGATGATTATGGTCAAATCAGCCTTTTTCTACTATCTCGCAATGTTCCACAATGATCAAACTGACCAATTATCTATCCCTCTATTTACTTTAAATATCTTCATTATACTTTTGAAATTGCTACTTGCTTTGTCCAATAAAAAAGTTTTTTGCAAGTTTTCTAAGGCTGATTTTTGTGTCAAAAGAGGTTGTAAACAGATTACAACTTCTGCAGGTGAAGGCATACAACTACAGGACAAACAAATGGCAACTCTTGAGTTCTAGGTCAGTGGTGAGCTCATCTGTCCCAGTGTTCCATAGAAGTGGCTCTGAAGCGTGTCCTTTTCGTTCCACTTTGGAAATGCTTCCCAGAAAGTGCAAGAGCTATCCAGCTTGGCCATAATTATGAAACTGCACCTTCTCTGACCCATTTCTTGGCAGGGTTGGTTGGTTTACTTGCTGTTAAGAGCCAGACATGACATGATCACGATCGCAAGCACGACACTTGTTTGATGGTGGCTTTCGGTGCTTTGTGTGAACCAACGTTCGTTGAGTAGTACAGCCTTTTTACTCGTTTCTTTCAGTACCTGGAAAAGTCCCACTTCACTCAATCCCAAGAAACCTTCGTGAGGGAATGCAACCAACTCCAAGTTCCCATTGACGAGACGCTTGAGGATGAAAGTGAGGGTTCGCAAGAGGAAATTGTGTCTGAGCGAACGATTGAAGAGCTCATCGATATGTTTGATAACACTTATGAGGATGCATTTTTTACAGTAGGTATCTTCTCTATTTTTCAACGTAAAAGTTGTTTATCACTTTCATTCCTTAGCAAGGATTTATCAAAACGTCCAAGTAATTCAATATAAGAATAATTCTTAACATAGGAGAGCCGAAATTCATACTTTGTTTACACAGTCTCTTTGGATAAGAATAACTATCATTATTAAAATTAATATTGGTGCTGACAGAAAATTATCATGTTATCCAACTTCGTTTGTGCTTCAATTATTAAAACTTTTTCGGAAAACATTTAACTGGAAAATTTATTTCCAGCTCTTTTCAAAGCTTGAACTATTTCGAACTTTTCCAAAAATGGGTTCGTCCCAAGAAATCTTTAATTTCGGCTACTTACCAGGGCCTCAAGAAATGTCTTTTAATCAAAGACGATGTGCAGCAATAACAATTTTCCATTGAATTGAAAAAGACCATTTTGAAATTTCAATTATGGTTATGATTTTTTGCGTCAATTGACTGAAACTAGTGCCAACATTTTAAGATTATTAACCAACAGATTTGGGATGACCCTGGAACCGTACCTCATGTCCATGATACCACTTCCTACCTGAAGATCAATTTCCGTCTCCACATTTACTTCTGTTGTCGAAAGATTGCCGAAAGTTTATCTCCAGCATCAGAGTGTCTCCAGAACATTCGAGATTTTTTTGATCGCGAAGGCACCGCCCTAAGTAATGAGCAAGAGTTTATCCATTATTTTGCGCTTCCATTTGTCACCAATCCGCAAGATCATCCAACGTTCAAGGGACTCTTTGAGGTAAGCTTGAATCTTGACGATGATAAATGGAACACAGTAACTCTCTTCATCTAGCTTGAACGTTTGAATGGCGCAAAACTTTCGACAAGAATGCAACCAAAGAAAGTCGACCTTAATGGCAATGGAACATGACAGGGAATCGGGAAAGAACCGGCTCAATGAAAATGAAACTCCTTCTGCCCTACTTCGTCTGTCAATTCTCTAAATTTGTTGTATGAACCGTTCTCTTTTTAGTACAATAATTGGATGAGACTCAGGAACGACCTTCGTACCTATTTGAGCGACATTCGCTTGTCGGAACAATTCAGTTCCAAATTGATGAAGCTCGTGCTCATGAATTCCATTGGACCGGGCAAAGAAATCTACCAACAATTTGTGATGAAAGAAAACGATGCCATGAAACTCAAGAAGAAGTACTCGGTTCTTGTAGCCAATCATCAACAATTACGCAAGGATTATCAGAAACTCATTGGTAAGTTACGCCACCAAAAGCTTGTGAAGATCATCACCAAGGAACACAAGATCCATGAGACCATTGGCAGCTTGAAGATGCCACTTGGCATGGGGTGAATAGTCGTTGCACCACTCGTCTCCAGGATAGGCGTTGACAGCATCCTAAAAAGCGTTTTATAATTGAAAGAAAATTAAGGATTTCCGGCATTTTTGGCACCGAGACATATGTAGTTACTAGAAATGAAAGTTTCGCCTCAATTACATTACTAGTGACAAAATCTAAGGAGCTATTTAAGAAAGAAAGCAATGAAAATTTCCAAAATGTTTTTGTAATGCGGAATCGCGGAATCGCCGAAACAGCCACAGGATGGTTAATGTGAATTGATCAAACCAAATCAAAGTCTAGAGATATCGACACCGGTTTCACCTTATCACTAATCAGTGGCTTACCTGTACATCCTGATCGTAAATGGGGAACGTGTTGAGGGAATTGGCAAAGGCGTTGATCACGGGGATCAAATCTGCTCCTTGTTCATTGATGGCAGGATCGTAAATGATGGGATTTTCCCCAATAGCCCATTCTTGCCACACGAAGGCGTACAAGAGTTTGATGAGTGCGGATTCGAAATTGCCTTGAACCACTAACTTCTCCTCAGTAGTCAAGTTCAAAGTGGCTGTTAGGGCTCTCATCTGAAAATCATTCCAATCTTTTTTTCTCACCCGAGACAAAGAAATAATTAGTCTCACAAAGTGTTTACCTCTGGTAAGTAGTGTTCCTTGATGAACACCTCCTCCTCTGGTGGAAAGCTGAAGAGAGCAATGAGGGCATCAATGATCTGATCAGCAGTCTCATTCTCCAAAGCTACCGAGAACACGGTGCAGACCATCGCTGCGAAAGTTTTATAGTAATTAGGCATGTCAAAAGAATTGATGGTCTCGGCCCATTGCTCTGGAGGTTGTTCCAGGAACATATTCGTGAGTTGAGTGTTGATCTCAACACCCGTGTAAGGTCGCTTGGTCATGGCCAGATCCATGAGCACTGTCGAGTTCACATTGAGGTTTTGCAAACTAGCTTGATGTACGATATAGGCCAGGATCTCAATGATCCTATTGTCGGCCACATTGCCAGCATAAGTGTGACTGCCGTGCCAGAAGGAAGATCCAAAGCCCAAGGAAGAAAACACTGTTCCAAGAGCGTGACGAACGTCAGATGGGACGTTCCAAAGGTCCCAATGATCACAGATTTGAGTGGTCACGTGGTAGTAGGGAACGTTGGAGGCATAGTTGCAAGGCTCGTAGATGGTGATGTTGTGGAAGATTTGTTGGGTGGCATTTTGTTCAAAGTAGACTGCACAGTGTCCGTTGCCCAAACAACTTCCCCATTCATCACCGGGTTGTCCATTTTGGTCATGGTAATTCACCATGCCTTGCCAAGCTAGATCCTAAGAAGAATTTACTATTTCATGAATGGTGAAATGGCAATGGTTAGAGCGAGGATCAAAATATTATACTAAGAACTTTAAATAAAACTTTTTGGTCTTTTTTGGCCGGCAAACACTTTTTTGAGGGGGGGGTGCAACTTATTGCTAACTAATTTCCCACTTTCTTCAGAAATTTTAAGAAAAAGAACCTTTTTTCGCGTTTCCAGACAAAAAGCACTTTTTAAATGTGCATCGAAAAAGAGATAAAATCTAAAAAACCTAGACAAGGTCGTCAATATTTTTTCCAGCTGAATGAACGTCCAAAAGAAAGCCTTTCAAATTTAATGATTTGAGTGTAAGAAAACGTTTTTGGTCTGCTTTTAACTTAAAAACTTTGTTTTTTTTAACATGTTCTCGCTCGTTTCTGCCCTCTAGTAAGGATGAAGTAATACAACCGAAAAAGTTTATTTTTCATGGGAAAGACTCGTTCACCCTCATGAAATTTAGAACCGAGGGCCATTTCGCATGTGTTAATGTCAGGCTTGTGTGATCTGTTTGACAATTATTTTTTTAAATGTAATTCTTTATTTTTTTATCTACATTGGAAACAAAAATCTGAATTTCAGTTGCAATTTCTTTACTTTCTAACGTAATTATTTACCATCACAACAACTTTTTTTCTACATCTATCTTTCACTTTGAGGCCTCTGTAATTTCAAAAATAATATTGGTTACTTACCATCAAATAGCATTGTTGATCAAGAAACTTCTACTTATGTCAATAATGGATTTTCATCAAAAGTCATGTCCAACAATGTCCTCACAGTTACTTTTTTCACTATTTACCTGAGCCTCCTTCAGCTTGGGATCAATTTTATCAAAACAGGTGTATAATTTGGCCAAGTAAACTGGATCAAACTCAAAAGTATCGCCAGTTAAGAGTTGTTGCATACCGTCCAGCATGTCTTTGGTCCAATCTTGTTGAGCTAAAAATATCTCGAACAATCAAGCCACCTTCTTTGAAAAGCTAAATTTCCGTCTACTCACCTGAAATCAAAGAAAGCGTAGAGGCCACGAGGACCAAAACTAATAAGAAATCTGTTCTCGCCATGTTTTTGGTGTCAACCTGGCAAAGACGGACTTAATAGTAACAGGTCAAATTTGTGTATTTATCAGGGTGTGTTTATCAAAATCAACAAACCTGTATAATTACATTTTGCTTGCACTACAAAAATAATCTTGATAAGAGTCACTTGTCATATTTCAGCCGTCACTAAGGAGCTCACGAGCGGATTAGAAATGGTGGCGAGAATGACGTCGTCTCCGGCTTCACGAGTTCAATCAGCGAGCACGACCTTCAGCAATAATATGATTCAATGGGACCAGATTTTGGGCAATTGTAGTCGTATCTATCCTGAGCTGTTCCCTCCCCAAACACCGGGAAAATCTTTGCGACGGGTCCCAAAAGTCAACGAGGAAATCTTACTCAATCCAAAGGTTTGACAGGATTTAGTAGGTCGGATGTAACGTGTGCTAATTCAAATAGCATTCATTGACTTACTAATTTTCGTCAAAATGGCTTTAAAAGGAAAGGCAGCTTATGTACTAAAACTACACTTAAGAATGGCCATTTTTATACTTTGGTACACTTGAGCAATTTGAGCTAGTGCAGTCAGTTATCATTCGACCTATTAGTGTACTGTTATAAAAGAGTACAGTCTTGAAGAGTGCCGTCTAGTCTTTTCAGTGATAACAGCAAGTCAATTTCATGAGATGTATGGATTTGAAGAAAGAAACGATCTTAAAATTTTAAATGATTTCAGCTGAGTCATAAGGATCAGAAGCGGCTTTTTTCATGTTCAAACCTTTCACACCAATTCAAAGGGAACTAACCATGGACATATTATAGACAGAAACAAATAGAGGTCCATTTGTAGTCCCATCGTTGCATTGGGCACTTTAGTTGGTCCAAAACTGATGCATGATCGTTGCTATTTGCAAATCCATGAATTATGGAGTTTGTGAGCTTTTGCCATGAAAAAAACACTACATGACACACTCTACAAACGATTGTACTCTTTCATTACAGTATACTATTCAGAGATGAAAATGAAAAATTGATTTTTCTTTTCTTTTGCAGTGGCAAACAGGTGGAAAATATCTTTTGACACCGCCCAGGGAACCTCCTACGATGTCTCAAGTAAAGGAAATCCAACCTTTGTCTTCCGTTGAAGCCTCGTTTGTGATCAAAGAAGTCGTTCTCAAGGATCGACTCAACTTTAACAAAATCAAATGTCATCTGGTCAAAAATGTGGCCAATCGAGATGCTTTGACTCTTTGGCAAGCTCTCAGATGGGTATAAATGTACTTCTTGGAATTCTTTGTCGTGATACTAATCGAGTTACGCCATTTTTTCGCAGCTGATTACTCAAAGTGCCAATGGAGAGAGGACGAGTGTCCTTCAGAGCTATTTGAAATGCGATTTGATGGACTTGAAGACCAAGGAAGGCCAATCCAGCGTGAAAGATACCATTTTGGCCAATTTAGGAAGACACGATGATGAACCTGGCAATGAATCCTCGCCAAATCTCATACTTTATTCGTGTATATCTCGCATGTTGAACGCCATGGCCTCCTTGAAAAGTGGCAGGGACTATTTAGGTAAAGTTGAATCAAATTATTAAGTAACTTTATGATATTTGTTCCTCAGAAGAGAAAGAGAAAGGAATGAGATAAGCTGGACTCTTGTTACAGGTCATTGTGATATCTTTGTTGAAAAGGTGATCGAGTGCTTGGTCAAATCGGGTCTTCGTCATTCCAGTGATGCTATACTAATGTTAATCGCCACTTTGCAAAAGCTAAGTTTGAAGTAAGTGCAATTTGTTTTCGGTACTTTCCATATCTATGTGAAATGTAACCAAAACTAAGCTTAAGAAATTCTGTTGAGTTATGCAAGTTCAGAGATATCAAGAGAAAAGTAGACACAAGAGCATGTAATAAGAAATACAAAACATATAAATGCTTTGTATTTTTTTGAAAAATATAATAATAAAAATAAATAATAAGAACTCAAAAAAGCAAAATAAAAAAGATGAATCATATAAGCCTCCAAAATGCGAAACATTGTGAGTAAGTGATGAGAATGTAAATAATAGTTATTTTCGTCAAATAACCAGGTCCAGTACAGTCAAAGTATTTATTTCTCCACTTTGCTTCCCCTACAGAAGCTCATATGAAAGAAGCGTCGTTAGAACACTAGCGTCAGTGGCTTTATCATGAAGCTTTAAAAATGCCAAACAGACTAGGAAGTGCACGAGAAAAAAATACAACAAATAGGAGCTTGGACTTAAAAATATCCATGGAAGGGCTTGAATCCATGTTATTTTGTGATCCAATGATTTGATCAATCTTTACTGGCATCATCTATGGAAGTTGATTGCAAAAACGACATTCCTTTGAACTTGAACTTTTTGATGTATGGTGGCGACAACAATGGCAAACATTTGAAGCTTCAAAAATGCCAAACAACTCGACTGTGTCGACGCTTCTCTCCCAAGAGCTTCTTCAGCTTTCCCTTTCTCTCCCAAAACTTCACTAAAAGCGCCCCCAATGACTCTTTTTGCTACTAGTAAAGTGCGACCTTCTACTTATGGGTAACTTGATCATCTCTATTGTATTTTGCTTTCCACAGATGTTTCATTCGTAAAAAGATGATTGACCTTGGGACTGTGGAATGGTTGGTGCGGTATCTAGAGCATAGTGAGGACTTAAGTGTCTATGGCTTAGAATATTCCACCGCCCTCTTTATGAATTTATGTCTGCATAAATCTGGCAAAGAGAAGTGCCTACCCATCGTCTCCAATGTCCTAGAAGTCTTACGATCCTTACTAGCCCTCAATCTCAAACAAGTAAAACCATCCTAAAATTATCCAACCAGAAATTAGAATACAAGAAGCTCGTCTTTACAGATCTTCCCTTACCTCAATGGAACTTTGTTCAGTCTACTGAGCCATCGGCAAATTGCTTCAAAGGCCATAGAAATGGATCTTCAGCGGCATATTGAAAAGATCCACTCCCAAGTTGATGAGGATTCAAAACCACAATTGGAACACATTTTGGACCAGTTGAGCCAAACGGCTGGTCCATCCCTTGAGTCCCAAGACAGCTCGTCATTTGATGACTCAACTAGTACAATTAGTGAAGTAGATGACGATGAGAGTATGGTAGGACTTACATGAAGAAGTTTTTCAAAAATAGATGTTTAGAAACTATGTTAATTTCAGGATGAGGACATTGAAATTGAAGACGAAATCGATGCCAATGATCCCTTGGTTCATAATGAGGATGAGGATTATGGCATGGAGTTTTTGGTGAAGAACTTTACCCTAACGGAAAAAGGTTTTCATTCAAAGACTTGCCACTTTCTATTCGAAAACCAATTCCTTCTAATTCCTTTTATTTCTAGTACTTATTGTTGACACTGATTCAGAAACCGTCAATCAAAAGTGAGTATGGCGAGGTTATGTTAAAGACTTGTCATCTGAAATCATAGTTTTTGCAGATTCGAGAAACCGATAGTTAAAGCGGTGGAATCGCCAAAACGTCCAAAATCGACCACAAGCTCTTCAGTTAGTCGTAGTGAGTCCAACGAAACTGTGAAATGTGCACTTGAAGTGAAGGAAACAAAAGCAGAACATTCTGCCTCATCTGACGAAGGAGTGGTTATGGTAACTGATCCAGTCAACCCTTCCAATTTGCGTGGAAACAAAGGACGTTCAAATATTCCTCAAGTCTTGAAAGATTCGGTAAGCATAATTAGCAGAGATTTGGTGAGTTCAGTTTTTTTCATTCCGTTATGCCGTTCTAGCATTGTGCGGAACTTAAGATTTGAATACACAAACCACATTAAGGATTTCTCCCGACAACTTCAATCCGTCCCCCAACAGGATTTGCAACTCTGGCTTCCTTTTTATTAAAGACTTTATATTACATAATTGTGCTCCTTTTTATTAAGGACTTTATGTTTAAGAATTGCGCGGAACTTAAGATTTGAATACACAAACCACATTAAGGACTTTATATTATAGATACAGATATAAAGCACACTCCATTGCATAAATGAACCCGAAGACAAGTATTTTATACTCATCTTAATCAATGAAGACGCCAATTCCAATTTATTCTTTCACTGTAAAGCTAGATTATTTTTTGCGTATTTATATTTAGCTTTGATAAACTGGATATAAGCATATTACTCGTTGTTAGCAATCATGTTAAATTGAGGTTTATTGAAATATTACGGGACGCTATGCATAAAATAGGTATTTCAGTGGGCTCCAAATTATTCTTACATTGAGCCATTCTTATATCTAGTATATTCATATCTGGCTTTATTTCTACTTACTCATTAAAATCCTTTAATGTCTGAATGACCCCTAAAAAAAGTTCCTAAAAAGCCCCTTTTTCGAAAAATCAACACAGAATTTGACCGTTCAAATCAAAACGTTTTGTCATTGCTCAGAAAATAACTTTTTTTAGACACCAAAACCTAATGACGAGATCAAGGCCAAGCCAAAACATCAACCTCTTCAGCGTAGGCGAGGAAGTCACAGCTTGCCGATAGAAAATGCCAATCCTCAGCCTGACTCCATTGAGCGATCTAAAAGCCAGCCTTTAAACCCTGCCATTCCTCTTCCCCCTGTTCCAATACATCCGCCCAAAGATGTCCCGGAAGAGACCGTCACTAAAACCAAAGAGAGGAGCAAATCCGGTGGGAGGAAACGGCTCCAAAAACAAAGAGAAACGGAGTCTATGCTTGGCTCAAAAGGCATGACTGTACTTCCACCATTACCAAACAACGTTGCCGGTAATATACAGCCCGGATGTTATGTGCACTAATTCAAATGGCTCAAGTATATCAAAGTAGAGTAAAAATAACGGTGCTCAAGTACAGTTTCCGTACATAAATTGCATTTGAAAGGCAGCTGATGTACAGAGATTATAGTCAAGCAGCGTTATTTATACTCTACAATGATACTACTATAGTTGTTATACTTGAGCCATTTGAATTAGAGCACCTAACATTCGGGCTATAATATGGAAATATGGGTAGAAAAATATCAAAATTTTGATTCATGAAGTCATGAAGCATACGTGTGCGACTCGTTGAGGAATATGCTGAAGAAAATTTTGTGACAAATTATAAAGCAATGCCCCATTTTCCATACCTAATTAAAAGTAATACAAAGGCACGGCTTTTTAAAATCGATCTTTTTATCAATTTATTAGAGGAACTAAAGTCACATTTCAAAAAGTCAAGTTGAGAGGAGCTTTTTGAACCCGAGTATATAAACAGTGCCAATAAAGAAACACTAAACAAAAATCGAGGTGGATTCGTCAAGAAATATTTCCTTTGTTTCCTTAGATAAAGAGCCAATTTCCCAACCTGATCCCGAGCCAAATTCTTCAGGAAGATTAAAATCATCTTCGGGAGAGAAGAGAACCATATCCATGACTTTTCCATACAGTCCTTTGAGGTGAATTTCTATGATTCAGTTGTGGCTTAAGTTTTGTTATCTTTGAAACAAACAATTTAACACCTTCCGAGTGGTTTGACCTGGTTCGTGAGTACCAACTTGATTGTGTGAGTGTGTGTTTTCAGCCAAATCGAGGGTTTTTTGGTGTCTTCCCCGCCTTCGCCAAGAAAACGTTGGAAGAAACTTCCGCTCTCGATATCCAAACAAGAACTCACTTTCCTCTCTTCAACGCTCTCTGCCGATTTAGACACATCCATTACATCTGCTACAACTACGCTATTTAGAACACAGAACATCAATATTCTGTAGATACAAAAACAACGCGGGTACTTTTCCGATTTTTCCTAAAGTCTTCGTCGTAGTTTTGTTTCAATTCTACACAAACGCTAAAGCACGATCTTAACAATAACACTTGTCCCTTCTTTCTTTTGTGAATTGCAAAATGACACTTTTGAAGTATTTGAGATCAAATTCTGAAACTCTTATTTTTAGACATGATAATTTATTACCAATGTTAAACTTTCATTTAATAAGACAGTTTTAAGAAATCTTAACATACAGAAAAAGACATTTACAAAAAAAAATCGAAGTTATTGGTTGAAATCATGTTTTCTTCCTAAAATTGAAGCTCTGATTAATTTTATAGTTACTAAGTTCTCAAACCAACTTTAAAAACCTTTTTAGCGGTATTCCAAATTATTTGTACTCTTGCACATACTTGTGTTTAGGAAATGCGCAAAAATGCACGTTTCATTTTTTTTGCTAATCCAACCGACAACGGTTCTTCCTCATTGCCCTGCAATAAACGGTATCATATTTAAAAGTTAAAGGCCAAACCTTGATTATTTTCAACCTTGACTTAACAAAGGATGTATTACAAAATCCCACTTATGGCCTAGTTACAAAATGAAAATTCAACGGAACATTTATTGTGTTAAAATAACCTTTCATTTTAGTACAATGACAGTCCTTCACTGGATTTCTGTAATTCGTCCTGAGAAATTACCATGTTCTTGCCTTAACCCTCCAAACATCGCCGTTACAGTCATTTAAAAAAATAAGAAATGAGCATCATGTAACTCGCTATTCTAAAAAAAAACTTCTATAAAAACACGAGTTCTTCGTGCCTTTTTTCGCCTTGATTTTTTAAGTCTTTAATTCTTATTTAATTTTAACTTAAGGCCCATGAACAATAAATGTAACACCTCTCCATAATCCAGCTAACACCATTAACCAACTCCAAACCGGCTTAATTTCATTCCAATTTGACCCTCCACATAAATGATATCATTGGCAATTGTTTTGTGTTTCAGCAACACCACTGATGACTACAATGCAGTATTTTCCGCCAAGCCCAGGGTTTCTAGGTCGCCAACCCGTCAGCATGTCTCAAGATGACAGAAATGGCCTTGGATTATCACTCATTGTATTCAAAGCTGTACAGATTTATAATAAACCCATTCATTGGACTTTCGCCTTAATTTATAATTTCTTTTTTAAATGCAGCCAGTCACATAGTGGGAAAACTTCGAAAAAATGGCGCTAATAAGGCTAAAAATTACATGGCTTTGTTGTGCCTTTTCATGGAGTGAGGGCGTCGACAAGGCTTATGTTTAGGGTGCAGATTTCAGGCAAATAAAACATTTGTCGGTTTTTGGGCAATTAAATGCAAAATTTGTCTGTTTTTTGGCAATTAACTGCAAAAATTGTCGGTTTTTGGCAATTGAATGCAAAATTTGTTGGTTTTTGGGCAAATCAATCCAAAAGTTGTCTTTGTGGGGAAAAAAAGGAAAAACAAACCTTTGCCCAAGATGTTATGTTTAAGGGATAGTTTGATTATTCAATAGAATAAAAATACTTTCGCTTAAATGTTCATACACTTGCATTCCACTTTGTTGTTGGTGAAACATAATGCTCATTTTCCGAATTTAGTGGCCAATTTTGTTATATTTTGGTAAATTTTGGTGTCTACTTGACTTTTTATTCGCCATTTTCTTGGCCCAAAAGGCATGTTTTATTTACAAGAAATCTGCGAAAGTGGATCGAATATTTATAGAGCGTCCGTCGTTTGTGGGAAACGTTGAGAATTCTCAACGATCGTCGATACCATTAGAGTTAACAAACAACCCAAACGCAGACTGCAATCAACACACAATGATCGTCCGGCACAGTATGCAATCTGCATCTTTTTGTAAGATCACTTAGGTCAGGCATGACGACATCGTAAATTAGAATGATCCAAATATTGAAAAAAACGTTCAAGAACTAATGAATAAATAAGGAAGGCTCTTACTCACCACATAAGGCAAAGGTTTTCCATGCAGATCATATCTAGGACCCCACTGATCGTAGTGCCAAACAATGGACCATTGATATTAGTATGGATAATGCACCTGCATAAAAACAAAATAAAAACAGTTTCAATTTCAAAAACAATTACAGAAAGTCACCGCAATAAGAGGCCCTGACTTGACCTGGGTCTGATAAAATGATACTTCCTTCACTTTTACAACTGGTTACATTACAGTGTAATTACAGAAGCTCATGTGAAACAAGCGTCGTCAGAATACTAGCGACGGTGGCTTTATCATGAAGCTTTAAACAAGCCAAACAAACAGGGAAGGACAAGAGAAAAAAATATATCAAATAGGAAACTTTGACCAAAAAAATATCCATGGAAGGGCTTTAATCCATCTTATTTTATGATCCAATGCCTAGATCAATCTTTACTGGCATGTTCTATGTAAATTGATTGCAAAATCGACTTTGGTTTGAACTTGAACTTCCTGATTTACAGTGGCGACAACAACGGCAAATAGTGGAAGCTTCAAAAAAGCCAAACTACAGTATGCAATCAGTATGGCTTAACAACTACTCTAAACAAGATAAAAACATGTATGCCAATATGCACCAATGAATTGGCGTAATTTTTAATTATAACAAAGTACATATACATAGCAATATAAAACTCAGTCCACATCGCTCTTCTCCTCGTCATTGTCAGGGACAGACTTCTTGAAGCCCTCAATGTGGTTGCCATTAGCAATGATGACGGCACACATCCTCTTGTGGATGCTGGTGCACACCTTGATGAGGTACTCCTTGCTGATGGCATCCTCCCAGGCCTTCTTCACCTTCTTGATGAGGTGCTGACGAGTGGCTGGCAGGCGCAAGCATGGTGCTCCATTTGAGACCAAATGGAGACATCGAATCAATTGAGATCCGGCGATGATTTCCTGGCAATGGTGAGGTTGAAGGTTGCTGTCGATGTGATACTGTAATATTTTGGCTCAATATTTGCATCACAAATGTGCAAATGGCACCAGTAACTTTCTCAAGATCCTTTTACCTTCGGAAACAGCTTCCAAAACACGTGATCTTGAACTTGTTGCCTTTGATGTCGTCTAACTTGGCTTCTGATTGGTCAATTTCAAAAAATTAAAAAATGCTAGCTTCTGATTAATCAAAAGCCTCATATTGCATCATGCAGACAAAACCGTATAATATTTGAGTCACAATACCTAGCATTTACTAGTTAAGCCATACTGATCACATACTGTACCTGACTGTGTCGACGCTTCTTTCCCATGAGCTTCTTTAACATTAATGACCGCTGGGTGCCATTGAAAGCAGTATTGGTTGTTATTAATAAAATGGAAATACAAACAATAAAAAAGCAGAAATTGATGACATCAGGATGGTTATTTGAATATTTTTGCCATTCTACAATTGTTTCTAAAGATCCTTTTATATAAATTTTGGGGAATTGAATGTAAAGATGTGTGTCAAGTTATATGTTTTGTGAAGTGTTGACATACTAGTCATTGCTAAGGTTTTTGGGGCGAAAAGTTTCTCACAACTACAGTTTTAGAAAGGCACGACACATAAATGCCGATGGCCAAGTCAAAAAATGGCAGCACTGGCAACTCAAAACAAACCAGTTTCTTAAGAATTTGACACATCCGATCCGTGTTTTTTGTCCAGCAATAAAGAGGTCCCTATCTATCTGAACAAAGAATAGACAATAATGCACCTGCCGTGGTATCTTCAACTTTCATAAGGCTTTCTTGTGAAATGAGTCAACCATGAATAAAGATGGTCTCCCAAAACCTATTGATCTTGGCCTGTTCCTTCTTTCATCTTCAATGGTTTTTGATCCAAGCTCATCATGAATACCACGTGAATGGGAAAGTCATTTGCTCTCGTGAAAAAAGTCTTTCCACTTGGTACACCACCGAATATGAATATTTCAATTGCCAAAAAGATGAGCATTGTTGTGGAGATCCATGGAAACGAAAGTGCTGCAACGAAGCAATGAATTCCCATGAGATTATCATCATTGTGGCCGTTGTACTCGTTGTAGGTTTTGTTATCAGTTTAATCATAGTGATCATCGTAAATTACAGACGAAAGACAAGGTAACATACAACAAAATCCTGAGCAATAAATCCTAACCCAGAAATTGATTGAAATATTGATTTTCTAGGCTCTATGACGTGGTTGAGAAATGGTGGTCCATTGCTAAACCTTCTGAAGTTAAAGAAGATTCATCAATAACCCCAGGAAACCCACCAAGGGCTCCAACCAATGTAATGCCAATGGCCATGCCAATGCCTTTGGCATCAGGGCTGAACATTAGCGAACCCAGCGAATCGAGGCGAAAATCATCAAGGAGGCAACCGACCGCATCTCCCAGTGTATTAAGCACTCAAATATATTTTCCTGGAACGCCCATACCCATTCATAACCCTGCTCCATCAGTATATACTATTCCGTGATAACATTCCTGAGGCTAATGCAGGCTAAAGATACGATAAATGGCCAATTAGGTTGCATAACAAGGCAAAAAAGGAGATATTCCGATGCATAAAGTGCATAAGAAGTAAAAGACTGTTACGCCAACCAAAAATGACTGACTGGAAAGAGCTACTTTACAAACCTAAAATAAAGTGGTTGTTTTGTCACTCTATCGCCAATCGCTTTTTCCTGAAAGGGTTGGAAAAATCAAAATAACCTGATCATTTTTGGGCACAACACAAGAAATTTTAATTTCGAGAATTTGTTTCGATTTTTCGATTTCTTTTGACTTCTTCATATTTCTATAAATTAAAAATTAGTAATAGACATGAATTTACAAAGCACCTGAACTACCCAACTAGGATACGTATTTCTGCTCATATATCTGTGCAGACTTGTCAGTTAATTTGATTTGACGATGGCACTTTTTGAAAATAATTACTGGTCCGCGCGAAAAAAACGTAAAAGAATGATTGTAACCCCAAATACTTCTGTTTCCTCCTGGGCATCTTGGTCAATCAATCCCGGAAATTTGAATGAATTCAAGAAGGCTGATGAGTAGAGCGGCCGAAAATATTTAATTTTGAAGGCCAAATATTTAATTAATGTTTAAGAAAAAAACGTCAAAATATTTAAAAATTATTTGAATTTGCAAGGAGTTTGGAGTAATAAATTGATATTTTTGAAAAATTTGATTTAAAAATCCAAATATACGATGAAAAATTGGCAATGTCAGACATATCAGTAGAGCCAGGATTTTTAGGTGAAGAAAAAAGCCAAAAAAAGTGGTAAATAGGTGAAGAAAATAACCAAAAAAGTATTAAAAAAAAGGTTCTTATTGTGCGCCTTTTACAATAAAACACTTACATTGGTGAACGTATTGGAATGTTGAAGTATACCGAGGTCACCCTGAGAATCCCGATTCACCTGACACGCTTTTTATCCTTATTTGAGACTGTTTGAATTTCTATCGGAATATATAATGTGAAGTATTATTGCCGTTGATTACCTCAGTAGCCTCACACTGCATGGCGCAGTCGGCTACCATACCACGCCCACACCACATTCTTACTAAGTTGTGCCATTTGAACCATCATTTTCTACATGGACAAGTTTACGAGCTTGTCATTTGAGGCGCCAAATTTGATTGACTCACAAAACCTCCAATGCGCTGGTTTTTTGCGCAGTGCCCAGAAGCCAATTCTTTAAAAAATGAAGAAGTTAGATAAATGCACTACCAACCTTTTTCTTTGGAAGGCCAATGGAAAAAAAATAATTGTAAATTTTACTCCTTTCTACATTTCTCAAAGAACTGCCTCTAGCTTCTTGAAATTAAATGTGAATTTAAATCAATGCCTTTCCTTAGTGATAGTATAAATATGACCATTTTTCACTAAGTTAGAAATCACTTTCTCTAAACCAGGTGGTAAATGTTGTAAATCTCGGCATTTATTAACCTTTTGTCCCAAAAAGTGTCAAAAAATTATTTTTTTTGCTAAAAAGGGCAAAAAAAAAATTTTTCCATCAAAAGCAGTAAAAAAGGTGAAAAAATATTTTCTAATTTTTCACCTAAAAATCTTGGCTCTACATATCAGCAAACAAATCTTCAGTACTAAAAATTTCATACCGGGCAATGAAAATTGGTTGTTCTTGACAGAACATATTTATACCCTACATTATACTAATATTTTTCTGCCTAAGTTTTTTTTTTTTTGATTGTTGGTGCTAGGATCGGAGGGTTGAGCCTCGCCCGGCCAGCGAAGCCAGCCATCACATCGTCCAAATTGTTCCGATAGGCATTCTCATGTCCGGTATCAGAATGGTTCTCCGTCTGTGGGTGTGATTTAGCGTCTAAAAGTTTTCTTGAGAAAGGTCGGAGAGGAGAATCGAACCTGGGACCTCTCGCAAAACTGCGCTAACCACGACGCCACGTCTCCTCCCTAAAAGGATTTCTCCCGACAGCTTCAATCCGCCCCCAACAGGATTCGAACTTACGCCGTCTGGGGTAGCACTTACACTCGGCTCTTTTAAAAACGCGCAAGTACGCGTGGCCACTCTGGCTCGAATATTTAAACTACTGATGTGTTTCGAGTTGGATTTTTAGCAGAGTTTGCCAGTTTGGTTTTTAGGGTCAAAAATCTGACCACAACTAAACTTTTCAACAGGCAATAGACCTTATCTAGCATAAATTATGGCAGCACTGCCAACTCGAAATCCATAAGTGTATAACTACTGGTGAAACTCGAAATCAAACTAGTTCGAGTGTTGCCAAATTGGTCCCTGCTTTAGGTCTTTTCCTCAGGGTGGTGTGATGTTTTGCGGAGCCAAACGAAAACTAGACTCGCAACCTCAAACAACATGGTCGTGAAACGGCAGGCCGCATGTTATCGCACTTAAAAAACTATCCCTATCTGCTGCGTTTCAAACACAGGAGTTGTCACAAGTATAAACTCGAGGCCGGTATATCTGATTTGATTTTGGTGTGCTCTCGCTTTTGAATTAGGTGCGACAACATGCGGCCTGCCGTTGTACGACCGTGTTGTTTGAGGTTGCGAGTCCAATTTTCGTTTGGCTCCGCAAAACATCACACCACCCTGAGTTTGACATCTCAATTGATTAGTATTTTTGCTCTTATCACACGTACATTTTCCTTTTTTTCTTTACATCAAGACAGAGAAAAATATTAAATGAAAGAAAAAAAGATTCTCTTCGCTTCACGTCTAAGTTAGAATTACGCCTTATAGGCGCAATTCTAGCTTGAAATTGAAGCAAAGACGAGTCTTCATTATTTCTGATCAGACTCCTCGCCTCGTTTGATACGTTTAATGTGTAATTTAAAGAAGTCTGTATCAATATTGTGACGCAGAAATTGCATTAAAATCAATCAGAAGATAACCCATCCAACGAACGCTTACGTAAATTGAGCTAACGTTTATGTTCCACTATTAGATGATATTTTCGTAGCTTATTCATTTTACCGTTGAACCACATGATCCCAAGATCACACCAATTAGTAAAATATGTTCATTAAAATATCTTGTATTGATTGTTTGAATTAAAATAGCAAGACATTTGAGCCACGAAAATGTCATCCATTGTGAACTCAGAAAGCGTATTTTTGAGCGGATTATTTACACATTTATCCGATTTTAATTGCGCAACTATGCAATCTCACACCCTCTCACGTGATGTCGATTTTGGGCGTAGGGACATGATAAAAGCTGAGAATTCCCAGAAACCCTAATCAAATCAAGTATCATCATGCAGAAGTTAAGTGTTGTTTTGATCTTTGCTTTGGCCTTGGCTTTTTCGGCCTTGGCTGCTCCTTCTATTGACTCCGAAGACGACTTGAAGTGCATCTTTGCCGATTGTGGCACCGGTTGTTGCCAATTTCCCAACTTTGTTTGCTGTGAAAACGGATTCGAATGTGCCTTCAGTTATCAAGATTGCACCGAGACCCGTCGTTCCATTGTTCCATTGGTTCCTTATCCCAAACAACGAGTGGCTCCATTGGTGTCCTCCAAGGATGATTGCTCGGGCGTTCTCTGTTTACATGGGTGCTGTCCTTTCTTGGGGTTCTTCTGCTGTCCAAACGCTGATAAGTGCGCCTTCACTCCAGACGACTGCTAAAATGAATATGGAGGTTTCCTGTCCATAAAGATCTGATTTTGAGGAGGAAACCCTCTCGATTCTACAAAGTGGAAGATTTGGTTACCGATCTCTTTGATTTTTGCATGTGCCATTTTGAATAAAAGAGAGCATAATACATGTCAACAAAAAATCATTCCTGTGTATGTATTTCTACCTTGGGGAATCTTCATCTTTGGGGGCGGGAAAGTTCTTTCATGGGGATGCAAGCATGATAAAAATCAGAAAAATGCAAAACTTCTCATAGTACATTTATCCATTCTCTAAACCACGCTAAATATTACTTTTTTTCTTAGTTATTGAGGCTCAAAGTGGAATGGCCAAAAAGGTGCCGTAATATTGACAAACGCAAAACAGCTTACAAAATTTTGAGGTTCATCAGTTGTAAGTTGTGAAAATCTTTTTCTTGTTTTGATTTCCATAGAGTGACCGCACATCATGCAATGAAATCTGCCTCCTCTTTATCATAGTTGAAGACGAGCTAGATGAAAATAGTTTTTTCAAGAGCCAAAAACTCGAACCCTTATTTCTTGCAAGGTGCTTAAACTGTTTGTTTTTCTCTTTGTTTTGATACTGTCGCTTGATCAGCTGATGCAAAGTCAATCCACGCATATGGTGCGCCATCTAAGCTAAAAAACTTCTTTGCCGTAAAAATTAATCAGACAGCTTTTCACACCCCAAAATAAAATGATACTTACCAAGTGTCAAGTAGATGTTTAGGCCTTGACAAAAATGATCTGAATTGTTGAAGTCATGGATAAATATTGCACTGAGCAAATATTAGAAGAAATATTCTACCTATTTTAAATATGGCAGACTATATTGAATTGTTTTTGGCAATGTCAACTGTCGAAAGTAGTCTTTTGATCTCATTTTTACCAACAGCATTGTTTAAACTTCATACACGATAAAGGAATTTTTTAAATTGTGGCTTTGGCGTGTTTAGACCCTTGGGCATGATACCTCTGCTTTTAGAATGTTAAGACTTTCTGGTGCCAAAAATGCCTAAAATTATAATCACGTTATAATGAACTTTCCATGCAATATTGAACAAAAAAGGGACAATACTTTTTGAACATACAATTACCGAGCTTTTTGTGCTTGAATGGTTGTCTTACCTGAACCGGAACATTGCACATGATATTCATTTTCGTTAGTTTTGCACTTTCACGAGTTTGAAACTGGTGGTCAATACGGGGAAAATCCAGACTTGGTTAATTTTAAGGCCAATTCAGGTCTTCAGACGTTGATCTCGGGGGTGGGTCGTTAAAGAATAATTGTGTAGTGATTAGCATTTTAAGTATACAATACCGTATGGCCTGTAATAGGTAGACGTGTCATCTTTGGCACATGATACAAAAATTTGTTTCGACTTTAAGTTTCGCCTTGAAACGGCCCTTTTTGTCATATGTTATACATGTCATTCATTGACAAAATGTAAACCAAACGATAGCAAATCGATATCAAGAAAAAAAGCGAGTGCTGGATACTCTCAGCACTATTTTTTTCAGGGTCTATATAACAATAGCGCGGATCAAAAGAGAGTGTGTACTAAATAAAGCCAATCAAAATAGCGCCACTTCAAAATAGTGCCAAGTCAAAATAGAGCCAAATCATAAGTAAGCGTGAAATTTTAGAGCCGATAAAAATATAGTGCATTTAGTAACTTTCCTTCATCTATGTATTTCTTGAGGCTAGGATGAATAGTGAAGCCTTTTAATATTCAAAAGACTATTTTCGGGAAAATTGTTCCATAAGCCTTATTGAACTTTTTCTTCATAAAGGGCATATTTCATAAAAAGCATTGTGTCAACTAGTGATGGACCGAAAGCGCTTGTGGCCGAAATTATGACCGAATTTTTGGTTTCGGTTATGCCTACCGAAACCGAAAGCAGACATGTATGGAGATTGACAACAAAATTGAAACAAAATTGATTTTGTTTTTTCAAAAACCTCTGAAATTTAACCGTTTCCCAATTTTTCAAAATTTGCGACTAACCAACATTGAATTCATGAGCAATTTGATTTTGAAGGTGGATTTTGCATTTGTACAATTTTGTAGCGAGTTACTTTCGGTTTCGGTTTCGGTTAAGCCCTCTTTCAGCCGAAACTTTCGTTTTCGGTTATGAGCCCTTTCTGTCTATCACTAGTGTCAACTGACTCAATTATTTCATCAATGTCTATGCTCATTTAAGACCAAGCAAGGGCTCGGATAGGAAAATGTAAAAATTGTCAACATCTGTTTTTTAATACTTTGTGATTTAAAACTGTAAATTGTAAACCGAAAATTGTAGTGTTCATGATAGTCTTGCAGCATCCACACGTTGGCTGCCGACTTCCTGTTGTTGGGATTTTCTGCCACAAAATGAGCCTTGGTAAAAAAGCGTTTCCTTGCCCTTTTGGGTAATTGTGAACTCTGTCAACATTGTTATTTAACTGGTTTGATTTATCATTATCACCTATAAATTTCTACCCAACAAAAAATTGACAAATTGAACGAACGCTATTTTCGCTCTAATTCAATACACTCTTTTTTGACCTGGCCCTAATTTGATTCGCTCTCTTATGAAGCGGCTCTATTTTGAACCGACACGATTTTGATTTGCTCTATTTTGTATACACTCTCTTTTGATCCGCTCTTATTTCATGGGATCCCGTTTTTTCATCAAAAAGCTTAAAGCCTGAAAACAGCAAAGAGTCGCTTGGAAGAGGCGGATACGACAAAATTTGCACTGGATACTTTATATGGCCTTTCAAGCGAAATTGAGGCCAATGCCATGATCAGCATGGGAGCCATCGACAATGATAATTGATGGACAAGAAACACTATGAGTTTTCATGAATGGTCTACGGGGCGTTTCCTTTGTAAGGCAGAGGGGATACTTGTTGATGGAGACCAAAAAATGCAAGATGTTAAAAAAGGGTAACAAGTTATTGATCTGGATGAAGCACAACTCCTTTACCATATGAATCTCTTTGGACAAGATTGGACCACAGCGGATATGCTAGAAATGTCAGGTCCAAGTCAAAATCCAAGTCCAACCTCAAATGGCAAAACGCTGACTCCATAGGGACCCAGGGTGGAAATTGTTGCATACTTCCACATCCGTCAGACGAAGGTTTAGTCCTGGATTGAGGCGAACTCCAGACTGAGCAGGACAGTGTCCTAGGCCACAAAAGCAAAAATACCTAAGGGTGGCAAAAGACCAACTTGAAGAAATTCTTGTTCAAGCTAACCTACAGCATTTTTCATTAACCCACTGAGTGAACCCCTTTGAAGCTAATAGTGAAGCACGTTGTATCGGGCATAGTCTTGCTACATAAGGTGCGTTTTGAGAATTCTTCATGCTTCATTTTTTTCTTGTAATGTCCATTGCTTTATTCTATCAAATCCACATTCCTAGCAATGATAAATCATGAATTTTCTCAAAGTTAACATTCGCGTCTGTTTCGATTGATCCAAAAATGTGTTTAAGAAACAAGTACTGTGTGTCAGGAAACGAGGCCTCCTACTACTTCCTCAGTCCAATAGTCCGCTAATATGGACAATTCCTATCTGGCCAGATCACCAACAACTACATACTTGTATATTCTTCAATACTCATAACAAATGCGCAGTTATTTGTTAACTATCTATCAAATTTCCTATTTCATTTGTTATCTCTGCATTGACGTCAATCCTAGTAATTGCCAGAGCAACTCAATTCCACGTGGCAAATTTACATACCTCTTACCTCACATCGTACTATGGGCCCCTCTGCCCCAAAACTTAGTTGCTTGTGATCGTTTAACGCAAGATGAAGCCCGTTCTATTCTCTCTGGTTGTTCTTGGATGCGCCCTGGCCTACGTGGGCGTGGCCATGGCAACTCCGGCCTTTGTCCCCCAACCCTTGTCAGAAATGGCCGATTGCAATGGCACCGTATGTGCGGGTGGCTGCTGCCCTATTGCCGGTTGGTATTGTTGTGATGGTGGTCACTACTGTGCCCTTGGTTCCAGCGATTGTCCCGGTAAAGACGTGGCCCCTGTCTCTCCCGTGGCTTCTTTGAAGCCCTTTATGAAATCTGCCGATGGTCCCGGACTCTGCGAGGACGGAGAATTCGCTTGTGAGAACGGATGTTGCCCCAACATGGGATGGTATTGTTGTGAGGATGGCAAAAACTGCGCTGCTTCGGCCGAAAAATGTCCCACCGTCAATCGGGTGAAGAATTTTGCCGCTTTGTTTAAGACCGCCCAATGTGACGGAACCGTTTGCCCCGTGGGATGTTGTCCTCACCAAAACTGGGTCTGCTGCGAATTTGAGTCCTTCTGCGCTGACAAACCTACCGATTGTCCCGAGAAGCCTTTGTAATCAATGATGTACTCTTTTACGGATAAATAAATTCATTGACTTTAAAAGAGTATCGAACGATTATTCTAGATCAATAGCTCTTGATATGATGAACTTTAGAAGATAAAGGAGTGAATGAGAGTGACATTATCAACAGTTTCGTGACATTAGATTGTAGACCGAAGTCGAAACGACGAGGATGAACATCTCGACGTATTTTTTGTTCGCTTTGGGCGCCTCCTTGACATTGGGTCAAGACGAAGGTTGCTTGGGACCTATTTGTTCGGGATCTGACTCAGACTTCTGTTGTCCTTTCACGGGTAAGATAACTTGAAAATTACAATATAAATTACCTTGCTGTAGATTCAAAATGAAAGAATCAAGAAACCCGTACTTACAGTTGTAGTAGTGGAGATAAAAAGGGTAGAAGAACATGGCAAATTTTGAATTATGTGATTGAATTTGTCTGAAGGGCGACTTGGTAAAATAAAATAAAAATGAATCAGAAGTGAATCAGGAAGCGCTAAGTTGCTCCTCAAAAGCCACTTTCTCCTTTTTCTATTGCACATCATGAGCTTTAAATTTTCATATCTTGAAAACGTGACCATATGTTACAATTACGAATCGGATAAAGTTGCAAAATGCAACTTTTGCAAAACAGCAAAAAAAATGCAAGTTTTCGATCTTTTCGCAACAAACAGCAACTTTTGGTGCTTAATCAGCCTTCATCATTGCAATTTTGAAATAATGAAAAATCAAATAAAGGTTACAATTTGTTGCAAATTTTTGCAAACTTTTGGTGTCAATTTTTTTGCAAAATTTGAAATCTTTTAGGCCAGTGCCCGCCTTTAAAAATAAAAATCGATTTTTTTTTTTTGGCACAAAAAAGGCAACTTTTTAGCATATTGATTCTATCCAATTGGCTACAACTTTTGTCAAAAGTAATTGCACTTTTTTAGTATTAAAAAACTGGAATTTTAGACCAAATAATAGCAAGTTTATCCGAGCCCTATCAACAAGTCAGAAAGGGCACCACGGATTCATCAACAGCAGTCTTTAACTGAGACAATCACGCTCCTTGCTCAGTGGTTAATGTTCTCTGAGGATTTACTTGTGATTTTTGTGGTTTCAAGATATGTTTCTTTTGATTTGAGCACATTCCTTTTTTTAATTTTTTTTCAATGCTAAAAGACCAAGAAAATTTTATTTCCTCTGCTTCGCTTCATTTTTCTACAAGCACCAGATTTTCACCTTTGCAAAAAAGTCTTGAAATATATTATACATTTTTTTCATCAAATTCAAACTCATTGTTCTTTTAATTTAGGGACAAAGTCGCCCATTCATTTTTTTGTCATTTTCAACATCCATTCAAGGTTGGATATGTTGTACCAATGCACCTGATTACTGCGGAGCCACCGAGGACATTTGTGAGGCTTATCCCGGGAAGGCCTACAATTTGAAATCCATCTTTAAAGCCGCATCCAAACTCGAGAAGAACCAATGTGACGGAGTCGTCTGTCCTGATGACCAGGATTCAACTTGGTGTTGCCCGGATAGCGCTTTTGTGTGTTGTGATAATTTACCTAATATTTGCGCCCCAAACCAAGGAATTTGTGAAGACTTGGGGCCTCTTTGAAACCTTGAAGTTCATTTGCAAATTCAAACGAAAAATTCAAGAACACCGTTGACTTTAATTTCGATTAAAAAGGAGAGTTGCATTAAAATTGTAACTGACCAAACTCTGTAATTCTTACCTTTTGTCTAAGCATCGTTATTTTATCAAGCTTTTCCGAATAATGTTTCCCACATTTGTTTGATTTGTTATACATTGGTCGTAATATCACTTGGAAAGGATTTTTTCGGTTGATTTGTTAGTGCTAGAATGAATCCTTTCATAAAATGGCATTAAGGTGTAGGTGAGATGCTTGTGTGAGAATTAATGTTTGTTTATTTCAAAAATCAAAATGAAACAAGAGCTCATGTGTCCAAGACTTTTTTACACGATCTTTATATCGAATCGGTCAAAAATGGAGTTTTGGAACTGAAAAACTTTTGCACCTGCAGAACACATTTTCATTTAAAAAAGAATCATTTAATTCCACCAGATATTTTCAAAATCATATGAGATTTTAAAAGTTTGAAGACAATAACATTTTCTCTGGAATGAGCCTTATGAACTATATTTTAAAAATGGTACTGACTTCGTCCAAAATATGGCTTGATGTGTTTTGGTGTACTGATCCAAACTTGATTGTTCTGAGGTGCTTCGAGTTCATTTTTTTCACAATTTTGCCAAATGGGGGATGCAGGGGGAGGTTTGAGTGATCTCTTCAAAAATCTTATCGCGGGCGGATGAAAGAAGAGAAAAGGCTTGTTTGGCAACAGTGGGTGGCTCGTGAGAATTTGGGCAGTTTAAGGGTTTTCGCAATTTACAGACCGCCCTTGCGAATTAGATGCCATGAAAAATGTCGAATTGCAAGTTTGAACACCTTTGGTTAGGATTTTGGAAAAAAATGCACACTTTATTTGCTCGTTCTTGCACGAGAAAATTCTCAACAAAAGGCCACTTTTTTGGGTAAGTACAAGTGTAAGTGATGTTATAAGCACTGATTTGTATTGTAAAGCTCCAAAACCATCATGGTATCAAACAAAATGCCGTTTTTTGTACGTGTTTCTCTTCAATATCAAATGTCTTTTTTAAGTGCTTGCCATTTTTTAATCAATAGAATAATTTTGCAAATTCTTACAAAACCGAGAGTCAAAATGTTTAAACTGGCAATTCGACATTTTTCATAGCATCTAAGTCATAAGGGCGGTCTGTAAAACGCGAAAACCCTTGCACTGACCAAAATCTTACATTGACGAACAAGCCTTTTCTCTTTTTTCATCCGCCCGCGATAAGATTTTTGCAGAGATCACTTAAACCTCCCCCTGCATCCCCCATTGGTGCTTGTATACTTCCTATGTCCTTAAACAAACAGCTGACTGGGAGGTCACAGTACATAAAATTGGGAGGTCACAGAATATGAAACTGGGAGTTCATTGTATTAAAACACCACCCAAAATTGAATCCTGATACAAAAGTTTGATCCAGTTTCGAACTTCTTGATATACACTGGACACATCAGTACATACAGTGTCACAAAACTCATAGGTTGCAAGTGTTATTTTATTTCAGTGGTTGCGCTCAATATACTCTAGCCTTCCCAGAACCAGACATTAGTTTCGAGTCAAAAATGGCATCACTTCCAACAATGGTTACCAAATGGCAATTTTTGAAAAACCACTTGCTTATGAGTAGGGACGGGCAAAAAGTGCAAATCAAAACAAGCTTTTGGTTACCAAAAGTTGCACAAAAATCAGCCCAAAATCGTAAAATGAAATGCAAAAGGGGCAATAGCGCAAATAAAAACCAAAAAAAAAATTTGAAAAAATTCGCTAAAAACATAAATTTCAGAAACAAAAGCTTCAGATACTTTTTTTCCATATTATTTCCATAATTGTCGCCTTAAACATGAAAAACCAGGAAGATATACAATGCCATTAAAATAAGTAAAAAAACATGGTAACGATGGATGTAAATAATCAGCAATGCCTTTCATCTTTTCCGTAACGGTCTCACAGTGCTAGAAATATACAATATCAAAGCTTAAATAACGAATTTCTAAGAGAAATGAGAAACTTAAATGCCAACTAACCTTGGACAATGGCCCGGAAACCTGACCCTACAACCAAGGCATCTGAAGTGAATCTAATACGAAGTCCATTGCCACCAGAGGTATATGAATTGGATGAACCAGTCCCACAGAATCCAATGTTCCCAGCCGTCGTTCCAAAGATGGCAAGGAGATCGTAGCTACAGTTGGAGGCACGTTCAATATCCATAGTCTGGATTTGAATCCTTAAGCGGCCGCCACTTGTGGTCTAAAAATCATTTAAACAAGGCTCCAGTTGTTTGAGTGAGTTGGTTAGATTCCAAAGAGTGGCCCCTTGATACTCACATAAAGTAACCAAACACATTGCTGGTTATTCCCGTAATTTCCGAAGAGTGGATATTGGATCACCACACTGGTTCCACTTGGAACAAATCGTGAAAGTAGAGCAGAGCAGGTGGAAATCACGGTCTGAGAAGTGGATTGAGTGGTAGTAGTGGTTGTGGTGGTTGTCGTTGCAGGTGTTGAGCCTAAAAGTACGCAGAACAATTTAAGTAGAGGGTATAATTGTGTTTTAAATAAAACTTACCGGAGATTTAACTTTGTAGGAATACATTTTTCAGCCTTTAATCATGATAATACATTTGTTGCGACTAAAGGTCGTGTCAGGTGGTATACAGTTAAAAAATGTATGAATACGCAATGAAAATGTTTGTTTATGTGTTATCAGTGACCTAGACCCCGGCAAAATATTTTTTTTTTACTGTGGAGCAGAAATCCCAGACGTTTCACAACGTAGTGTCAGCTCATGGCTGACGAGCAAAACGTCAGCTGACCATACTCCTTGAAACGTCTGGAATTTCTACTCCACAGGAAAAAAAATATTTTGCCTGGGCCTATATCACATACCACATATGTGTCAGTATAAAAACGTTAAAAAAACGTTTCTCGACATTTAGTTTGGACTTGATGAGTCCGGGTTTTTTTGGCGAAAAAGAAGTTCATGATATTTGGCACCCCCAAAAAAATGATTTTCACCTACAGAAGATGAAAGACAAGGAGAAGAAGAACCAATTTTAAGCACTTTTTTTGCTTTTTGCCCATTTTAACTCAAAAATATTGAGCTTTAAGAAAAGATTTTTTGGGGGCCGTTTTGTAATTCAAAAACTTCTTTTGCTTCTTCCGTCATCAAACCACAACATTTTTTGACGTCAAAATGGTTTCAGGAATCATAACTTGTTAAATATAAATTAAATAAATCAGTTGTTACACTTATGGATTTCGAGTTGGCAGTGCTGCCATACTTTATGGCAGAGAAGGTCCGTTGCCTGTTGAAAAGTTTAGTTATGGTCAGCTTTTTGATTTCAAGCTACATGACTAATTTGGAGCAGGAACACTTTTATCATGTTTTGCAAATGTAAAGCTTACCACATGTGTCTGTATCGGATCCAATGCTGGCAAAAGTCCTGGCCACCTCGCGGATCCTACGAGCGCAATTATTTTGGGCATTGCCGATGGGCTGATTTTGGAATTGAACATTTGGGTTGGAGAACAGATTGATACGAAATGGAAAGTCTCTGTTAGAATATCTGTACAGACAATGAAAAAGTTTGGTCATCTGTTAGGATGAACTGATCCCTGTGTTTTTACGGTTTTTACTTACGCCATAATTGTGTGATGTCTGGTGTTAGGAATACGGTAGCCAAATGCATAAAGGTTTTGATCATTGTTTCCCTCAGTGGCTCGGTCGTGGCTGCAGCCCAAATTATGACCCACTTCATGGATAAACGTGTAGGTGGCAATAGCACAAACCCTTTTGGACACACCAAATGGAACAGCTGTGCTCCCAAGGTAACCAATTCCGCAATTTGTAGATGTTGTCTCGCGAACAAGAAGATGGGCAAAATCGGCGGTTCCTCGGAGATTTGCATAAGATCCTGAAACAAACATCAAAAGTTATTTTGTAGCTTATTGGTCTACTCGTGCAGAACCATAATTGACGGTAGGGGAATTACGTGGTTTGCTTTTCGTTTCGGAATCTATTGTGGAATGACAAGTTTTCCTGACCTTACTACAAGGGTCGCCAATCAAGGGCTGCCCTAAATAACTTTTTCCTGACCTTTGAATCGTTGGAGATATTCTAAAATGATGGTTTTTAAGCCAATTTAGAACTGCGCCTGTGGCTTCTGCATTAATTCTCATGTTCAAGACATCGTCACTGACTTTGAAATAAAGGTTGTACTACCGCCATCTAGCGGAAAAACACCTCGTTTCTTGAAAAGTAGGTTTTAAAGGGAACAATTCTGTTATGACTTTCGCCACTATTGTGTAAACTTTGTTTGAGTATGGTGCATGGGTGGTTAAGCTTGTATTTGGTACCATTTTCACTGTTGGGAAAGCAAATGCACTTCCAGGGTTTTAAAGACTGCGCACTTTCTCAATACATAGCTATTTCAAAAACAATAGTCTAGGAATTGATGTACAACTTAAAAGTTAAAAGTTAATGTTGATCTAGAAGCTCGAAATGAATTCATCCATGAACGATGTTAACCTTGCTTGAGACCAAAAAAACCCGATTTTTGATTTTCGCCCTTGACACCCTCAAAAACACGTTTTTAGTGGGCATCACTTGAAACCTTCACCTTGCTGGGACAGAAGTTGTTTGGGTACCGTTGAAACCACCTAATAACTCCAAGTCCAAAAATGGTACTTAATCAGCCAATAGATGCCCGCATCCGGATATTGGTGGAACTCAGGCTTGCAACAGCTGACTCTTAGTCAAGCCACAACCTAGAAGATGCAAGATATTCTTTTCTCTACCTTTGATGTTTCTGAATTGGATCAAGATTTGTTCCGGGTCTCGATTTTCAGTGATGTTGTCCAATTGTTGGGTGCACAGAAGTTGGAGCCGAAAGTTGGTTTGCGAGTTTCTGAAACCGGCATTGGCTTGACTGAGCATGTTGGAAATGTATGCGCCTACGTTGGGTTCAGCTTGGGCAAATTCACTCGTATAATAGACCTTGATGGTGGCCACAAAGGTTCCATCAGCGTCTTGTTGAAAGCGTCCTTGCTCTTGGCGATCCTCTAAGTCAGAATATCCTTCCACAGCTTCTTTAGTCTATGGAAAAAACGTTCCAATAAAGAGGGACCACTTAGGGCAATAAAATAGACCATAACGCCCAGTACCATTAATTCCAACTCCCTCATGGTGGGCTTGGATTCAACGTCTTCCACATTGAACATGTCAGAACTTTCCTCGGCCAAAACATGACAATCTCCGCCAGTTTGATCGCATGGTGCCAAATAGAATACTCGATCATCCTCATGAATGATGGCATTGACCTCGTTGGAACCCGAGGCAAAGAAAGTGATGGACATCGAGTCCAAAAGATCCTCAGATTGATAAAACACCGTGGTTGATCCTGGCTCCGACCCTGCGTTGATCCAAAGTGGTTTGAAAGGAATTCTTAAAATGAAATGAAAGATTTACCTGGGGATGATTCAAAAGGACTGACAGTCGCACCAAGAGGAAGGGTCAGGGTTTGATTGCCTCTCAAGGCTTCAAAGTCCACAATGGCTCTATCACAAGTGACCCATTCGCCGTTATCACAATAGGGAATGGGATCCGATGGAGAATTAGCTTGCAGTTGGATGAACGATTTGAGTGCCAAGTTCCTGAAAGAGTTTAATGTACAGTTTGAAAAGTTCTTTTTTAAAGAAAAGAGGGACTCACCTGGCAGAAACTCCAACAAGTGTCAACGTAAGGACAATCAGATTTGCTGTAACTCCCATGATGTCAAAGCTTGATGACTGATCATGATGGAAGAGAACTTCATGGAGCAATTTATACCAAATCCAATAAGATCCTTCTGTTCTAAGGATGTGCTATAATAAAAATAATTGTAGAGTGTGATGCCATCATTGACAGATATTTAGTATCAGTGGGTTCCGTTCAAACCTGTTTAATGGCGGCAAAAAAAAAAAGACATGATTAGATTCATTTAAATATAGGTTTAAGTAGCGATGCATAAACAGGCAACTTACAATGTCTGAAAGGTTACTATGAAAGAGTGTTTACAAAAACCAAAAGCTTATGAACGGACATAAATATCAAAAATATTTTACCATCAAGCGCAAGGCATTTTTTTCTTTTTCAGAAAACACGAACTTTGTACATATGACGATGTTTTAAAACTTTACTTTTGCACCTCATTTGTCTGCCCGTGGTTGTGAAAAGCCATAAATCCTGACACAAAAATCATGGTCAAAAGCTATAGTTTAAAAATAATTAATCATCATAACTTGGGGGTGTATTGTAACAAAAGCTACCTGTTCGTGGCATCACATTGTCCGCAAATTGATGAAAAAATAATTCTTTGCAAGTAAAAACTGACAAATTGGTTTTATTGTCAATTTAAGGAAGATTCATTTAGAAAAGTAATTGGTAATTTGTAATTGAAAATTCGTCAATTACATGGCCACAATGTAATTAATTACAATTACAATTGCTTGGCCCCAAAATGTAATTAATTACAGTTACAATTACTTGGCCCCAAAATGTAATTAATTGCAAATACAATTAATTAGCCTAAAGTGTAATTAAGCACAATTACAATTTCTTGGCCCAAAAATGTAATTAATTACAATAACAATTACTTGGCCCAAAAATGTAATTAATTGCAATTACAATTACTTGGCCCAACAATGTAATTAATTACAATTCCAATTACTTGGCCAGAAAGTGTAATTAATTTCAATTACATGTAATTTTAATTACAATCACAATTACTCCCCATCCCTGTAGATGACTCAGGCTGTATTTTTTAATTGACTCTGGGAATCAAACTTCAAGAAGGATATTTGCGTTACAAACAGGGTAGCACCCTCTATGACGTTTCTTATGAAACCATCTTTTTTAAAATTTTGTTAGGTAATCCCCCATAGAAGGCGTTTTTGGTGACGTCAGAGTTGAGATATCTGTGATTAATTTATCCATGATATGCTTTGAAAGGTTTCACCCGGCGAACTTGTTCAGTCAAGCAAAAAAGGCATCTAATCATCCCTATCATTATTCTCTTGGTTATTTTGTTTTTTATCTAACCACCCAAAAGCAGTTTAAAAACAAGCATGCAGGGTATAGGTGAAGGTAAAGAAAAAGCAGGACCGATAAAAGAAGTATAAGTACTTGAAAATAAGGCTAGATATCAATTTTGAGTCGACCGTGATCCCAAGGTCTTTGCATACTTTACCTTTGTCTATGTGAGATCCGCTAATTGAGTTGGAGCCAGAATGGAGCCAGCCAGGCCCACCGAATCTCATGTTTCTGCATTTTGTTTGTGAATTTCATTTCATGAGCCTCTGACCTTGAAGCTAGTCTATCCAGGTCAATTTGCAACTATGGCACATTAAAAGATCCTTTGTACCACCAAGTTTCTTTGTGTCGTTGGCAAAGCTGAAGATTCTATATTATGTGATCCATTCTGATTGCACTGACAAGGGGAAAAATTGCTTGATTTTAGTTATTACGTGACGAGTGGCCTACATATTGGTTTGTATTTACTAATATGGTGCAAATTTGACAAATTCCTTATATTTTCTATCGAACTGATGTTGCTTTTTAGACGTGGCATCGGAGTAAAGAAGCCCTCGAAAACGCTCAAAATCGCAAGTGCTTTAAATGACTCAAAAAAGTGTAATCGTGACTCAATCATACCAGGATTTGACTTTCACTTTGAAAGGCTAATAATCAAAGAGGCATTGAAGGGGCCAACAAAGATGAAATGATTCCAATATTCAACGTTTTACTATATACTACAACACAGCTCATTCATTAATTGTATGTTAAGATGTGACGCATTAAATGCCATTTGTGATTCGTTCAAAAAGTGACTTAAAATGAAGCTTCTGGACGAAAAAGTAACACTTTAACTGTAAATGCATATTTGAATACTTAACTCCCGTATGAGGCATGTTAATTGAAGGTTACAAAAATCGCCACTAGATGGAGCCAAAGCAGGGGGCAAAGTCCCTTGATTTCAGATCTATCCTCAACTTTGATTTGTTACCAAAATTGCAGCTTTCATCTTAAAATGGATTTCTCTTCATATTTCGAGTCTTTTGGAGCTCAGTTACGATATTATTGTGTTCAAAAAGTAAAAAGTCAGACTGAGTTATCACAAATTGAGGCTAAATATTCACCAGAAGTACCCACAAATGTTTCTATCTCAAGATGGCGCTGATTGTCATTTTTCTCTTTGATCAAGCTCAACTTTGCTTCCTTAAGAAGGCTTGCTATGACGGCAGAGCTGTTCATTTTGAGAACAAGAGAGGGCACCCTTGTAGGATGTGTTGAGGGCATGCTAAATCATGTAAGAGCCATCCAGGTGAAGCGAATGCTAGTTCTCTTTAAAATCCTAAATTGGGAGAGGCTCCAGAAGTTAAGGCTCTATAGTACTCAGAGAAGGTATGAAAGGTATCTGATACTGTATGTTTTCAAGAGCATTCATGGGCTTTGTCCTAACCCAGGATTTGAGATCAGTTGTAGCGATTGTAGAGGTTTTACGTGCGTTCTGAGAGCACCTCCAAATCCAAGGGAATCGAGGCTAGTTCTAGAGACGCTTTATTAGAGCGTCTCTAGCTAGTTCTATCAATGAAGTCCTCCTCTCTTCTTTATCGGGCTCCTTCATTGTTCAATTTGTTACCCATTAGACTTCGTCGGGAACATGTAGGAGCTGATCCTCTAACAGCATTCAAGGCAGGATTGGACAAATTTTTAATACTATTCCTGATCAACCCACTATTCAAGGGTTATACAAATCTGCCAACAGTAACTCATTGGTAGATCAAATTTCGTGGGATGAGAGCCATTCTAACTTAGTGATATGGCTTTACTATTTTCCAACTTTTACACCAACGGTTTTGCGCATTCTGCCACCAGATGTCCTGAATCGGGACCGAATCGTGAAACTCAATACCCAACAGACCTTTTTATCCCCAACAGTATACGGTGTGTATTTGAGCTCAAAAAGTCATTTTTCTTTAATTCCAAAAACTTTTGAGACCCTTTTTGAGATGTGAATGCAATGCAGAACATTTTTTTTAATTCGGTTAAATAGGTCACGGGCAAAAACACTATTATGTTAATTGACACGTGCTTAAAAATAAATATTTGAAAAATTACTTTGACAAAAGACAAAGAGCAATGTTGTTCTCGAATCTTTTGGAAATCTATTTCTCGAATATAAAGAAATCGAATAGAATCTCGATCTTTTACTCGACTATTTCTTCGAATGACCAAACAAAATCAATTCAGACAAACGTCTAAGTATATTTCGACAATATTTTAGGCAGACACGTACATAAAACTACTTGAGGATGGAGTTGAAGAAAATGTTCAAATAATTATATTTGAGCCTGTTTAGGGTGACCTTATTACGTATTTTTGCCCATGACCTGATTAACAAAATTCAAATTCATATCCAGTATTGCATTAACACCTCAAAAGTGGTCCCAAAAGTTTTTGGAATTTAAAAACGACTTCTTGTGCTGAGATACACACCGTGAGTATGACTTAAAACGCCTACTTGAGCAACCTTTGTGCATGTCCCGTTATGGCCAACCCGTTAGCGCCCTCTTTAAAAGGAGTTGACGAACTTATCCATATTGAGGGCAATAATTATCAATGGTCCTTGGACTATGAAACTTACAGAAATGTAAACAAAAGCATGCTATTGAGTAAATGTAGCGATAACAAGACCCCTGACAAAAATTGTTGAGCACCCAGGCACGTAGTTTGTTTGTTCAATTTGAGTAAAATTAATGCGCAAAGCATGAAAAACATCTTCTAAGAACAAAGTGTCTCATATCCTTTTTTTTCTACCATATTAAAGGATCAGGAGTAAAATAAAATATTCCAGTCTCAACTGCAGCTTACTGGTATCATCATCAAATAAAATTTACAACTGATAAAGTTACCTCTCACATTCCCACGTGTCCTATAAAAACCTCGTCAGAACAATCCATTCCTCTCATTCATCTCGGTTTAACTCGTCCTCAATAATGAACTTCAAAATCCTACCCTTAGTCTTTGTGACCTTAGTGCTCATTTCTTCAGTGTTTGGAAAGAGCCTTCAATCTAACAAAAAGTGCGATGAATGGGAAGAAGAGTGTCCAAATGGATGTTGTCCAAATGCTGGATGGGTGTGTTGTTCAAATGGAAAAGATTGCGCTGCAGTCGAGAGTGAATGTGACCCCTCAGGTAAACCCCACAATTAAAACCACGAGGAACATTTCTTTCGAAAGATGGACCAAATAGACATGAATTGTTCTTAGTAATTGCATGAACTTGTAGCAAGATATTCACTAAATGATAAGGTTTGAGGTCACACACGAATGATAACAATGAACTTTGTCCGCAAGGATCAAACGATTTGCTTCAGAAGACAATGAAAAATTTGGCATGATTCTCCTTGAACCAATCATAACTATCTTTCAAGACCTATGGTCTTAGGGGCAGTATCCTGAGCCTTTTTTTTAAATGTGGTATCGTTTTGTACGCTTGTTAAAGGTCTACTGTATTTCTTAGAACGAACAACAGAAATACAGTAACCTAAAATGATGTGCCAATGCATCAAAAATGAGTCCTTTTAATAAGGTTTTTATCCACCAATACTTTGATTTACTTACTTACCAAACTTTGATTTTTGTCTCCTTTTAGAATGTTGATTTCGATTACGAAACATTCTTTCATAACGTTGATGTTGCTAATTTCAACCGAAATCATTTTTGGTTTCAGAAATTGCTTCATGCCCGTCTTACATTTTGCATCCTATCAAGGCAGACACAGACAGTGAATCCAAGATAATTTTGCAAGACTTCCTAGCAATTTTTACACAATGTTACCCCATTTCAAAGGCAGACCCCAATCAGGCATCTCCTTTTCCCCCTCAATTTCATTTTGCATTGATGCACTTTCTTTGCTAATATTCCAATTCATGCGAAGACCATTCTACTTGAATTATTCCCCTTTCCTTTTGCAAAGAAAAAGCTTCTTTATCAATAATTGAACATTTTTTATGGACAGGATGACAGAACAGTTGTGGTATGAGGTGATTTAACCTCAAATTTAAAAATTAAATATTAATCAATTATAGAGTAATTTTGTCACATTCAACATTACTTGACATCTTGTTTTGACCAGACCGCAATAACCGAACTCAAAAAAATACAGTTCAAGGCGTTTTTCACCCTGTAAGAAAGATTTATTCATGCAATTTGGCATCAAATTAGTGCGTTCTCTCACACGGACCTGAGGGTCCAATTTGATTGATAGGGTTGATGAAAATTAAAACCCTTTATATTACCTCAGGGCAGGCCTGGACGGCATCTTTTAGCTATGCATTTCCCCTCTTCAAACTACTCTTGTCAGCCGTGGCAAAGATGTTTTTGCCGATCTAGAACGCTTAAAAAATTGTAGACTCGTTGAGAACAACAAAATCTTCCAAAGGGTGTTTTTATTGCTTCCAAAAGTATACAAAGCTGATGTGATAGGAGTCACTAACTACAAAGTATTTAATGGCAAACTTTGCTTAAGAACATTGATTTCTCACAAGTAACAACAAAGACCAATTTTAGTTTATTGTTCTTTAGCAACGTTTTTCAAATAACATGCCAAAAATAGAACCTACTTTGAATACTTTATTTGGTAGTGTGTGAGTGTCCCTTTTTCAACCATGTCTATTGATGATCTATTATTTAAGGAGTTACAACACTTTCAACCTCAAATCTTTTCATAAGTTTTACCATTCCTGGCTCAAATTTTCAAATTTATCATTCCAGAAATTACTATGACGGCCAAGTCTTTGGAGTCGGTGGAGGTGGATTGCAATGGGACCATTTGCCCTGGAGGATGTTGCCCAGAAAAGAATTGGATTTGTTGTCCAGATGGTAAATTTTGTGCTCCAGATTTTTTGGCTTGTCCACCATCAGTCAACTTGCTGCGAATGTAATCATACAATCATTTTAACCTTGTGCGTCATCAGTATCAGTATTTGTATTCAAAGAATACAGTGTCTCAGAAACAAGAAAATAAACAGGATGTTCACAATCGCAAATTCTCCATGAAATGTTTTCTGTACATTTTTGTGGTCAATCCTACGTAAAAGAATAAATCTAGATTTGTTAATGGTGTGCATCCTACCAATTTTACTTTTGGTTCTAGGTTGGCCTTGAAAAAGAAAGAATTCTCTATAGAAATTACACAATACTTCTGATCTCTGTTTTGCTACTTCAAGAGATCTCATCCTTCTTGGCGGTATTAAAAAATCCCCAAGCAAGTCAAAAAAAAAAACAAATTTGTAATCATCTGCTAAGAATAAATAAAAGAGATATATCAGCTTCTATCGTACAATATTTTTCTATTTAAATTTGACCGTAATTTCATTGGCATTAAGCAGGAGAAGCAACCAAAAGAGCAACTGAAAAAGGCAACTTTTTGATGCCACTGGTTTTACAATACCGGTAGTGATTTCTTTCTTGTTCGTCATTCAGAACGGTTAATTTTAATCATGACGAAGAAACAGCCAAGTCTTTTTGAATGAATTCAGCAGGGGGTTATTGGAGCCAAATTACTAAAGAGGTGTCAGAAATTTAGCTTGTCTATTTCAACCAGTTACCTTGGTTTTAAGGCATAAGCATCCACCACCTAGGAGTTAGTTTTATTTCTTTACATCGATCCCAAACTTACGTGAGAAAGTAAAAAAAAATTAAGAAACTTTCCAAGCGACAAACTCATTTTACCCTGGAAAAAACAAGCTGTTTCACAAGCAACATCACATAAATGAGAAATCTCTTCTTAGTAGATACTCCAGAATTAAGGCTGTTCAGTACTCATAGAAGGAAAGAAAGTTTTTGATTCTTGATGTCGTCAAGCGCATGCAAGGGCGGTTTCTTGACACTCAATGACAACAACAGAGGATGCTTGCTATTGCGGATTTAGATCCTCCGAAATTCGAAGTCCGAATACCATGAAATCGAGGTTAGTTCGAACAATGAAATCCTCCTCATCCCCCTCTCTCCTTTATTTGGCTCCTTCGTTATTTAACTTGTTGCCCCCCCCCCCCAGTTCTAGTTTGAAATTTGTTGAAGCTCATCCTCTAATGACATTATGTTCAGGTTTGACATATTTCTTACCGATGCAGTATTTCTGATCAACCCTATTTTCAAGGATTTACCAGACCCGATCAGATGAGTAATTCGCTGGCAAACTAATATGGTGAAAATATTAAAACAACGATTTTGGCCTCGTATCTTTTTTTCGTTTTTGGAAGGGATGTATCCTATGATGAAATATTAAGCATCCGCAAAAATACCCGTTTTAATTTAATTTAATATTCAATGATATTTAATTCATCAATTCAATGAGATTTAATTCAATGAAATGCAGACAAGTAAAATAATGGGGCAGTTGTGGAAATTGGCATACTGAATTTTAACATCGCTATAAGATTTTGGCCTAAATATGAAAGATTGCGTTGCATGATTGCTTTGCAAGATTGAGTTGACTCACTAAAATCCTTGATAAAAATCATCGGGATTTTGCGAGATAAGATATTTTCAGTTTGTACTCAAATCTATGATGTCAGTGCACAAAGCCAATAATCGCCACTTTCCATATGCAAACTCAAGACTGATAAAACTGTCAAGCTGATCACAGCGTCGATTTTTCACGTCAACATGAAATTGTTATTGGTGGTTCTTTCTCTATCCCTTGGGATCCAGAGTGCTCATGTGGACATCACGAATCAAAGACAATCTTCAGTCCCGCTAAAACTGCTACAACTATCCACCAAATGTGCAGGAACAGAATGTCCAGGAGGATGTTGCCCTGAAACTAATTGGTCCTGTTGTCAAGATGACGCACATTGCGCCCAAAACAACAGTTTGTGCGTCCAGGTCCATCCCCTACTCCGCAAATTGAAGTCTAAAGCCTCTCATCTCCAATGTGATGGTACGCCATGTCCAGGGGGATGTTGTCCTGAGGTCGGCTGGTTTTGTTGCGAGGATGGATTGAGTTGTGCCAGATCTCCAGACAAATGCGAGATCAAGTCTTCGTCACACTCCTCTTGTACCGGAACCACGTGTCAAGGTGGATGCTGCCCTGAGAAAGGGTGGCTTTGCTGCCAGGACCAACTCACGTGTGCACCGTCAGCTGACAGTTGTTTGGGATTCTCCAAAGCTAAGCCAGTGGTGGCTGTGAGCCAAAGTCGACAATGCGATGAGGGCACTTCTTGTCCTGGAGGTTGTTGTGCAGAGGCCGATTGGGTTTGTTGTGAAAACGATGTTTATTGCGCTCCTAGTACAGATTTCTGCCCACCTCCTGATGTGACGCCCGTGAAGAAATACCGGTCTTTGATCGAACCAAGTAAGCCCTGTGAAGGTGTGATTTGCCCACTTGGAAGTTGTTGTCCTCATGAAGGATGGGTTTGTTGCCCTGATGGATTAAATTGTGCTAAGGAAGAGGAACTGTGTCCGTCGCGAAGTCTTCATTAGATGTCTTGGTGGAAAGGTTGAATAAAAGCATTGATCGGCACTTAAAAAGTTTTCCTTTTCTCTTGTTTTTCTATACATAGCATGAGTCACTCAAAGAGTAAAACAAAATTTCGCATTTTTTCCCATTTCATTGAAGCAATCACAATGATTTTTCCAGTGCTGCTCAAGAACATGTGAAGTAACATTAAAAGAATCAAACAATTAAAGCATACACAAATTCTTTAGAGTATCAAATATTACCTCAAAATTAATTGTAAATATAGTTTTATATGCTAAAATGATAAGAATAACTTGTGAAATGTTATTTTTAACAACACTTGTGCAAAAATAAATATCAATACGTAGTCTTGAGCGCAAGAATATTATGTTTATTTTTCCTTACATAAGATATTCCATGGCTATAAATACCTCATTTTTAATATGCTGTTAAACGATAATAATTCAGGTTGTGATACATGTTATAATAAACTAGTGGTATACTTGCAGTTGAAGATCTATATCATTTGAAATGCATGGTCACAGTATGTAAGATGATTGAAGGAATCAGGCCAATAGAGATCGAAAAACAAAACCGAAAAAACTCCTTTGCTCTTTCTCGCGCTCATGATGTGGAGATCGAGGTGTCCTCGTCCTCCAGTGAGGTCGGTTATGTGCATATCCTAATTTGGAGTATCTCTTCATGCCAGTGTACAAGTCAGGCTTGATGAGGTTCAGCTCTCTGTATGATCTTGATGTTTTCCATCCTCTTTTATTATTCGCAATCAAAAAAAGCCCCATGGACTAATACAATCAACTAAGTGCACTTTTTTGCCATGACGCTCCGACATTTGGCCGCTCTTACTTTGCAAACTAGACATGCTATGTTGGCAAACGTCAGATTTAAAGATAATTATCTCACTTTTAATTTGGTACCAAAAGGTGTAAAGTTCTTTGACTTATGCGCTGAAAAAGAAAACTTACTCTTTAAAAACCTCAGGTCGGAGGTGTCTATCTCTAGAAATAAAAATCAAGTGGCTTCAAACTAAGCAAGAAGCACGGAAAACTGGAGTGGGAGGCTAGCGGTGAGAATTGTGATTTCCAGAAGGATTAATTCAATTGCGTTCTACCAACGAGACCTGGCTTGTATTCAGTAGACTTTGTATTTCAAATTTCAGCTCAATCGAATGCCGGAGTGAAAAGTCATGCCTTCTCAAACTTATGTACTGCAGTGAGCATAGGATGAATGAGCACGCCCTTTTGTGGTAAAGCGATTACCAGAAAAGGACTAGATCGTTCATTCTCGGCACGATTTGCACTGAACTTTGAGAGAGCATAACTTTTGTCTCCGACGTTCGATTGAGCTGAAAAGTGAAATACGTATTCTTATCAACACAAGCAAGGTCTCATTTGCAGAAGAAAGTAGATGATTGGTTCCTACTGGAAATCATGATTCCTCTCGTTAGCCTCCCAGTCCATTGAAATGCAGTGGTTCTTGAACAAAGCAAACCGTCAAATCTTTGCGATTAAAAGTTAAAAGAGTAATAAGATCAAAAGAGAAAAAAAAGATTGAGAGTTAAAATATTGAATGGTTTGCGATAAAAATTAAGATTTTTGCAATATATTCATGAAATACAGAGTGCCCCAGAATTGATGGTGCATCTAAAAAAATATGTTCTGAAAAGCTTAAAGACACGTTGGGGAAAAATTTCCCTTTACAATTATGATTATATTTCAGTCGCAAAGAACTTTGAACCCTTTTGAAGACTTCTTGTATCAATTTCCTCAACTTTTTTGACATGGTATGGGGGTGTGTGCTTCTTATCTTTTCTCAGTCTTCTTGGGCCACAGGGTTAAAAATATGTTCAAGCTTACAGGTAACCTCCACATTTTTAATTTTTTTTTAATGGAGGCTCTTCTACGATTGTTCCACTAGCCTCCTGAACAATATTAAATTCCTATCAGAAGATTTAGCTGGACCATGGGCCGTGGGATTATTGAAGTGTCCTTCTGAGACGAATTTTAGTTTCCTTTTTGACCTGTTTTACTCTGAATCCTTCTAATATCGGGCATGCATTTGAAACTGTGGTATTTAATGTGATAAGAGTTTTCAAAATACTTCCTTATTGTACATTTTTTCAATTTAAAAGCAAACTTTTGGTCTGAATGGCAAGGAAAAACCACGATGCACCATCAATTCCTGGACACGCTGCACTGTACTCTACGAGGTTCACAGCGGTTGACAAGAATTATTAAATTTGGTCAAAGCGCTAGTTCTTCATTTTCAAAGTAGCCATTTGTTTTAGGAGGTCAAGATTTTAAAAACAATTGACCCAAATCTGAGCACATTGCCTTGAAAATGGTCAAAACTCAAATATCTTAGTAAGAAAATGATGAATGAGAAGACCCTAAAGTGAAAAATCAAATGGTGGCGCCAAGTTCTTTAAAAAAAATCTTTAATCTCCTGTTATCTTCAACGGTTTATCCCAGAATTTACTTTAGTGTTTTCCTTCAATGCAAAAGCAAGTTCTAAAACTGCAGCTTCATTCACATATATGATACATTTTATTTACCTATTGATTTACAAATTTAGTTAATCTCCATTTCGCTTGTCCAATATTGGCACCAAGAGATTCGACTTAAGCACAATTGTTGCTACTAAGGACATAACTGAGTCGAAACCCAGGATTTGCTCCAAACCCCTCAACATCTCGGTTCTCGGTCCCGCCATCGTTGGTGACTTCATACGAATCGCTATTAAATCGCAATTGAAAGGGTTCGGTCACCGCTGGAAACCAAGTACAAATACTTTTATTTACACATTTTGGAGTGGGATGTGCAAAAAAGGGGTAAATATGATTCCGAATATACTGGGTAGCAAAGCTATGGGGAAAGTCAAAAATAGAAGACCCTAGAGCCATTCGTGGCACTCTACACTCTGATATGAAAGTTTGTCGTAATTCATAACCAAGTTTTTTTTTATGTACGAATAGATTTGAGCGACTAAACATCCAATCCACTCCAACTAGTCCCATTATCCTTTTAACTAAAATTTGCGATGCCATCGATCCAATTGGAAAGTGTGGACGGCTCAGCGTTTATCCACAGTTTTTAAGGTGTTTTTCCTTTGCTTATAATATTGATGAACGGTTGAGATTCTATGAGCTCTTCAATCATGGAGGACAAAAAAAAACACAAAAAACTTCTCCAAGACCGAGTGAAGTTGGATTCACGACCTTTACTATTTTTATAGGGGTTTATAGCCAGGTAGAACCGTACAAAAAGAAAACACTGGACACCAAATTGACAAAGGTTCCCGCAATAATTCTCACTTATTTGTCTTCAAATTACATCCTAACTAATCCAAGCATATTCAAGAAACTTGCTGGGGCACATGGATTGTTTGATCGTGCCAGACTGTCTTCTCTAAACAATTAAATTTTTCTTTCAGATCCAATTCTATTTTGTGTCAGGTAGTATTCGGTTTCAGAAGGGATAACTTAAACCAAAACCGAGGTTTCAGCCTTTGGTCTATCACGAGACTGTGAGAATCCTTGTAAAATCATCATTACATAGCAAAAAATCTGCTTTTGCAAGTCAATCACTAGGCAAATCTATCTGCCTGATGGCTTTTGTTTCCAAGATTGTAACTTAACATAACGTTTTAGTTTGACTCTCTGTTTAACCCACAAAGGCTTCTTAAAATCTACCCTTAATGTTCTCAGAGCTTCCAAGTTAAAAGAAAACAAACTCCAATAATCTTTGGAGGACATCTTTACAAAGCAAAGGCGAAATGTAAGATCTGTTTTGAGTTGATTATATCTGTCAAAATTGCGTCATAAAAAATCCTATCCAAAATTGTGAAAGGGATCACTTACAACAGATGGTGACATAATCCCTTCCATCAGCTATTACAAGTCCTCTTCTGCCACAAATGGTCTCGGGGACAGGAGTCAAGGCTGTGTTTTTTACAGCTCCAGGAATGGTGAGGCAGTCGTATCCTTGTCGTTCTGATATGGCATCCCCATTGTAGGCGCAACAAATATTAGGCTAAAATTAGAAATTCATTGAATGGGGTTGTATCACTATTTTGCAGAAACAGTGAACATGACGTACATCGACAATGCCTCTACTGGTGGTCACGCCTAAGGGGTAATGGAAAGTTAATTGTAAAAAAACTCTTCGCAGTCTGAATAACGCTGACAAGCTTACCACTTACGGAGAAATCACTGGACATAGTAGTTGACCAACAGATCCTAAAAGAGAATTTGACAGTGTTACCGAAGTCCAATTGATTTGAAATACGATTGTATTCAAACCTGCATTTATTTTGTTCTCGCCTGTAAAGAACCAAATGATGTTTAAAACTTGTGTTTTTTCGTTTGAATATATTAAAAACAAAGTTTTTTTTGTCTTGGTTGAAATAATATTCATGGATAACCTGGTTGAACCCTTCATGCACTTCGACGTCATTAAAACTACACTTTGGAGATCACTTTCACCCTTCCTCTTATCAAAGGTGTGCATGACATAACTTAGCCAAATTAATGATATGAAAACCAATAATGGTAGGTTATAAAATAAATAATGTCCAAAAGAACATAGTTGTCTAAATGTAATTGAACCAACCTCTGAAAAAAAGTAATTGAGCATTCATTCCCCGTTTTTTATGCTTACCTCTTTGTATACAATGAATATCTAATATGTATGTCAAAACTCATGTGAAGATAAAAAAATCTAAGATGAAAAATATACCTAATACAAATGACTTGTTGTTGATCCGCCAAATGTCTACTTCCTCCATTGGCGTAGTTGTAACTCTGGACCAATCCACTGTCAACACCAAATATATATTGGGTACAACCCGGGGGTGCCAAATTATTATAATCACAACTGTATTGTAAGATCTAGAAAGACATTAAACATGCTAAATTCAATTTATTGCACACATCCAACCAGTCCTAAAATGGTACCCTAATGTTCCATTGCCGTGCTGGAATCACATTCCCTCTGGCAACTGAACCGATTTGAAACACCAAATCATTGCAACCGTCACCGGCATCCACAAACACTTCAAGAAATCAAGTCATCAATGCATCTAGAGCCCACTTAAAATCAATTTGAAACCTTACTATGATCCCCAGTGTTGACACCACAAATTGTGGGTGGGCGAGTTCCACTGGAGCTGGTCACACTGAATGTATCCGTCAAACACTGAGTAGCAGCGCTGTATCGTATTGTGTTTTCTCCACTGGGAGTAACCTGGCCACCTTGAAAGACTCCAATATCCTCTGTTTGAGTTGAGGGCCCCGTTATAACAAACGACAAGAAATCCAAACGCAACTAGGCAACAGAATTGAACATTTGCAACACTAGATATGAAATTTGAAAACTGTTTCTACCCTGTCAACACTTTGAGGCACCCATTAATCAAGAAGCAGTGGAATCATCAAAAATGGAAAAAAACTGGATTTCCGTGCTTCTTGCATTAATACAAGGAAAATGTGTCTCAACATTTTTTGCAAAGCTCACCTGGCATACGTTAGATTTAGAGGGGCACACTGAAAGGGTGCAAGATCCTGGCTCAATCATTCCTGTGGGCTCAAAGTAGGTTACATTTTCTTTGCTAGTCGTACCACAGCCCAAAGAGACTAAAAATGAAGAAAAAAATCACACATCACATCGACTCTAAATCACAATAAACCACTTACAAATGCAACACACTCCAAAACCCTGGGCACAAGTATTGGTGGACCTTCCTCCACGAATGGCACATTCATCGGCTGTATAACAGATTCCAACTCGCGCAGTTCCAGGGCAAATGACGTTGTCAAACCTAAAAATGCGACAATGCAAGACCTTAGCTTCCATAGAGATTAGTTGAAGATTTTTAGAAAATTAGTATGGATTTAAAGTAGTTACCGAACGACGTTTACGAACGATACTAAAACAAAAGGAACAAATGAAAGACTGGACTTTCAACTTAAATTAAGTCCAAAAGTGTGATGATCATAGTGGAAATGATAATGGATAAAAAATCAAATTCAGATATCATGGTTATACAATTGAAGACTTACGCAACTTCCCATCGCGCTGAAGCTTCGATGATGTTGAATTCCCAAGTTCAAGTTCTTGAAACAGTCCCATGGTTTGAATTATAAACATCGAAACTATAAGTGTTAAAATTACTTTAATTTGGAGAGAAACCCTTGCGTTCATCGTGGAAGTAGCGTTAAAACTACCGAGATTCGAGGGTGAACCGTTTAAGATTATTTAGTGCCATAACCAAATATGTGACCTTTTTTCAAAGGAAGAGGCCTGTTGTTAGCATGCATGCAATAATAATGGGACTATAGCACTAATTGGGACTATTATTGCAAGCTTTCGTCTGTGGATTGACCACATGAACGTTGCAAGACAAGTGCACCCAAATCTATAATTACCATCAAATGCTTGGATTCATGGGCAATTCGCACAGTTGATCAAACCGCGGTTAATGAAATTTTGTTGGAAGAAATTTCAACCTTTAAGCAATTGTAATCATTTACGTATTTCAGTGCAACCATTGTAAGTTACTATGAACACAAATATACATAACCGTGCGGAGATACAAATATTTCGGAACAATGGACCGTGTAGAGCTTGTTTACTTTTCTTTGTTCGCTCAATTAGTGCAATTGCCTAATGTTAGATGGCGCAGTACCTTGAGAGGTCGAAAGTCGAATTGGACTGCGAAATTCTATCAAGTTTTGGCGTCTATAACTTTGAAAATGTATGTGTTTTTGCGTGAAAACCAAATGCTACTTGTACTTTGAAATATGCGGTGTAATTTCAACTCTTCTCCTGTTAAGTGTATTGTTCCAAATTTGAATAAATTCACGTCAAGTTTTTGCGCTCCGACATTGCGCTGCGCATTCCTGGACATTTTATGTTCATTGGGTGAGGGCGTTTTGGTCTGCCAGACACAAACAAGTTTTGTTGCCCAGACAACTCATAACCAGTGTTGAAATAAGTTCCAAATGCAAAGTCTTGAGTGATCTCTAGACTTGCTTTCAATGGCCTTACTTGGAACCAAAAATGTTGTGTCGCTTCCTTGCTCAAGAGTCCTCGCCTCACCCTACGAACACCAGAAATGCGCAGAGCAATCTTGAAGGGCAAAAACTTGACGTGAATATATTTAAATTTGGAACAAAACACTTAACAGGAGAAGAGTTGAAATTACACCGTATATCTCAAAGAACAAATAGCATTCGGTTTTCACGCAAAAACACTTGCATGTTCAAAGTTATAGACGCCGAAACTTGGTAGAATTTCAAAGTCCAATTCGACTTTCGACCTCCCAAGGTATTGCGCCATCTAACGTTAAGCAATTGCACTAATTGAGCGAACGAAGAAATGTAAACAAGCTCTACACGGTCCATTGGGCCATTAAGTTTGGTAATCGTGATTATGAGAGGTCTGCACGAAAGAGCAAACCCGTGTTGCCATAAGATTTCGAACTAATCATGGCAAAAAATCTGTAAAAAGTGTAAAATGCGGCTAGATAGAAAAAAGTTGTCATTGCCAGTTGGGAATTAAAGCAACTCAGACGTTAATACTTTGGTTTTTAAATGGTTAAGAATGTTTTAAAGTGAAAATTAAAAAGTTTCAGAATGAAAACTTAACCCTCAAGAATTAATTTTTAGAACCATGAATATTCTTTTGAACCTAGAGAAAATCTGGAAATCAAGATTTTCCTCTGGCAATATTCAAAGATTTCTTTCGATTCTGTTTTGAAATCAGAAGAGGTTTAAATTAGAGGAAAGCCATTTCTGTAAATTGGTATTTGACATTATTTGAAACTATTGATTTGGAAATATCTGGCAACGCTACTTTGTTGTCCTTTCGTCCGGGCATCGTCCCAATTATTGTAAGTTTAGCCAGGTTTTTGAGACGTCACTAGATTAGAATCTACCAATGAGAACGAGTCGAGTTAATTTACATCGGAATTTGCCTGATTTCTTTGTAGGAGATGAATTAGTGCTCTGCAGAAACATTTTTATTGAAAGCACAACCAACAATATTTTTCAAAAAAATGAGGCTGGAAAAATTTGGATGCCTGTTTTTGTAATATCTCTAAGTGGTGGTGATCAAATTATTAGCTAGATCCTACTGATACTTTGCTTTGGCAATTTATCTATTCATGACTCGACATCAAAATGTACCTTTTAAGAAAAATTTTAGTTCGGCGGGATTGGTTTAAATCGGGCGAGTACGTTCTCAAATGAACTTTGCCCTAATGTTCAATTGGCACTACCGTGAGGAAAAATAAAAATGGGCGATACCTGCAGTAATTGTTATACAGCCTTTGTTCGTTGCAATTTCTGAAGAGTAATTTTGAAATAAATGATTGAGTTAATCATTTCTCCGTTGGAACTTAGACAAAAAAGATCCTCTGGTAAATTACTTTTCCTCAGTTTTAATTTTACTATGCGTTGGTGGATATTCGTTGTTAGCACTATCATTGGTTGGAGCTCATCAAACGCCGTCTCAAACCGTACTGGAAGACGTAAGTCACGTTTGCTTGAATCTGGGGATTATTAAGACCTCGATGTATCATTATTATCTTTAAATCAAAGTCAAAAAATACAAATGTCTAGCGA
>JAAGOF010000284.1:50404-95463 GCA_010645155.1 Tigriopus japonicus
TCAATCGAAAAATCGTAACTTTTTAAAGAATGAATATTTTGGTTTCCTGTTCAAATGTGCTCCTCACAAATTAATTGTCTGTAATTGTCGGCTCGCGTCACAACTCCTTAGTAAAATTTATTCTCAACGAATACGACAAAAGTAATAAACTGGACAAATTAGAAAAGGTAGTCAAGCCATGCATCAATATCGTTCGTTTGACTCACTCCCCACTACATAACAAAAGTCGATGTATTTTATGTGATTTGCTAATGAACCCTGCACAGGTTCAAACACACATGGCAAGTGTGTTTTAATGCCACTCGTTGACAAACCGTTAGAGATTTTCTTGACATCAACATTTCTCCGAAATGTTGGAGTTTGATATCATAATACCATTGCAAAGAAATGTAAACATCTAAGGAAAAACCTATTTCACAACAGTTTTGCCAAAGGTGGCATTAAAACGCACTCTCTAGCTGGCAACTATGTCTGAATCTGACCGCAAGAGGCGCTTATTTTGTGGAATCAGCTCAACGTTGCTCATTGTTGTACGAGCTTGAAATTGAAATTGAACGCGCAAAAAGCCGATCAAAAGCAGTTGACTCTCACATACGGGCGGTATTGAAGGCCAAGAAAAAAGACAACAGGGCAGTAATGAAGGCCAAAAAAGAGCAACCGCGGGCACTCTTGAAGGTCGAAAAATCGTATCGGGCAATAATGAAGGTCGGAAAAAGGCGACGCGCAGTCTCGAATTGTGATTCCGAAGAAAGCAAGACGAGAATGACGACGTTCACAAACCGGTTTATGAGCTGAGTCAACCACAAGAACAAAACTAGAAAATTCGTTGCCGTCTCAATTTTACGAAGTATTCAAGAGGCAAACAAAATCATCCCACAGTAACACTTTTCTTGCACAATCTAAAGTGACTCAAAACATTCTTAATGTTCAAACTGTGAAATTGAACCAATCTGTTCTGTAAATCTAATTGGTATTTTTAAGCAAGATTCCAAACCAAAATTTGGAAGTAGGAGTAAAATTGAAAATTTAAAATGGAGACTTTGTGCAGTTCCAAAGACCTGACACTTGCAAAATACTTGTTTTTGGTCTTGAAAGAACATTTTAGAATGTTGAAAATCAAAGGTATTATTTTCAAAAACTTAATATTAAAAGGTACGTACTCCTAGCCAAGAAGCACGGAAATCATGGAGTGGGAGGCTAGCAATGAGAATTATGATTTCCAGCAGAAACGAACCATTTGCGTTCTTCTGCAAGTGAGACCTGGCTTGCATTGAGAAGAACACGCATTTCAAATTTCAGCGCAATCGAATGCCGGAGTGAAAAGTTATGCCTTCTCAAACTTATGTACTGCAGAGAACATAGAATGAATGAACTCGCCCTTTTGTGGTAAAACGATTACCACAAAAGGGCTAGTTCATTCATACTCGGTAGGATTTGCACTGAACTTTGAGTGAGCATAACTTTTGACTCTGACGTTCGATTGAGCTGAAAATTGAAATGCGTATTCATGTCAACGTATCCAAGGTCTCATTTGCAGAAGAACGTAATTGAATTGTTATTACTGAAAATCATTATTCTCATTGCTAGCCGCCCACTCCATGATTCCAGTGCTTCTTGTCCTAGCATTGTATTTGTATGATTTGTAAGTTGGTTTCAAATCCGTATAGAAAAGCTGATTCATACATCCAATACCAATCTTGCAATCAATCCAATTCTTGCTTCTAAATTTGAAAATCGAAATATGTGTCAATTGATTTCTCTCCTATCACATCAAAACTACCAAGCACTCGTCATTTATCATAAAATTGTTCGATTTAACAATTACTTTAAAAAAATGTTAATTAATAAGGACTGGGCCGCTTTGAAAGAGGTGCTTTTTCCCCAGTGTGATGAACTTTATTCTAATAGTGCTGCGTCGTCATATTTTAGAATGTAAAAAAACGATTATTTCTCACATTTTTTCAAAAGATCTATTTCTTGGTTCCCTTTGCATGATATGAATCGATAAAACATCTTGATTCTGGACTTCAAGAAATGATTTATATGGTATTTGAGTTTTTGAAAATCATTGATTGCGTCATGCTGACAGTACATAAAAAACTGAAGACATTTTTACTTCGATGAAACAGTGATTTCTTCCTAGGAAATGAGTTCTGCCGAAAGCAGTCCTCCAATCGTGATTGATTTGGAATCTACAATGGTTAACTTCAAGTCATGAGAAAAAAATGAACATATGTATCAATCATGAACGTTTGAATTTGAACTTAAAAATGAAGCAATCACCAAACCTCGGACTTATCTCATAATTCCGATCCGACCGCAATTTCTTCCAAGGTCCCAACGTGACCATTTCCACTTTTTTTTTAATTGCAAAGGTGTCAGAATCTTATTTCTGCTGAGACTTTTGTGTTGGCTCTGATTCATTTTACATTCGGTGTTCCAAACTAGATCCAAGTTTTGTTGTTATAGGGTGTTTATTGCTTTGTAGCGTAATTAAAAAAATCTTGATGAAACATCACAGAATTTGTTGTTCCATCACTCTGAAATAAGTATGAAATATCTGTAGCTGCCACTCCGGTTTTAGGCAAACACTTGATGTCATCAGATCGAGGGCTAATAGCTGTACAGATATCTGTCATGTGTCGTGAAACCTTGATCCAATTGCTTCACAGCAACTGAAATTGAAGTATGATAATGTCTTAATGATCCATGTGCCCCCGTGTTTTTAATCCTTGGCAAAACAACCAAAATATTTCGAGCAATCTTTCGTGCATGCTTCCTACCCAAATGCCGCTTTGTTCAGGATCCGGCTAGACTGCCATTGATTTAAACCAAATAGTCACTTACCTGATACAGTTGCTTGTGCTTTCGAAAACTATTAATCTCACAAGAAAACCTTAACAGTCCATCCCATCGCGCACACAGACGTTGCTTCAAGGCTGACAATCAGCTAACCAGTAACAAATAACATGTGCCAGTGTGACGATTACCGTGCATTTTAAAGGGACCAACCTATATATTTATAGTCCTTTAACTCTACATGAGTGAGCCAAACGAACGATATTGTCAATACCCCGAGTTTGAGAACGTCGAATTCAAGATCTAAGTGAAGACGGCTTCCGCTCTCGAGCTCGTCTTTCGGGTGACCAGTTCTCGGGCTAAAGCCCTCGAACTGGTCACCCTTCAGACGAGCTCTTGAGCTTAGATCTTCACTTTAGAGCTTCACTTAGATCTTGAATTCGACGTTCTCAAACTCGGGGTATTCACTCAATGTCATAATTTTAGATTCATTCCCTCCACCTTAGCATCAATCCTAGTTCAACTTTGCTTCATGTGAGTTTTTCTTTTAAAGCTTTTCCAAGTATTTTAATACCCTTTTCAGTGTTTTCTTTGTTCAACATTGTGACCTTCAAAAATGACCAATGCCAAAGCAACCGTTTAGGAGGGTAAAGTAGAACATATTCCCAACAATACTATACAATACTATAAATAAGCATGGATTTCAAGTATTATGTCGGACGACTATCTGTTTGGTGGGTAAAACAGTACTATAATCGGTCTTTCAGGAATGTAGCACAAACCGGTTTATAACTTTGTTTAACCATCCCAACAGTGGGTCGTCCGACATCCAGTAATCTAGAAACCTATCATAAATAACGACCTAAAGTGCATTGCTCTTCTTCTTCTATTTTGAAGTCAAACTTCTGAGAGCTATAGAATGGGTACGTGCTTAACATCATCGGAGTGCCTGAAAAAGACGGGAGAGGCTTCTGGATCATGTGCGTCGGGGTGAGTTAAAACGGAGTTCAAATCATTTTTTTCAAAGAAAGAAAACTCTGGCGAGGACTGATTTAAGGATTGGATGTTATTTTTCACTTTTTAATCTTTCCGAAGGTTTGTAAAATACATATTATACTTGTCTCACCAGCAAAAAAGAGCAAAGAAGAGGGAACTGAAGCCAAGCTTCGCTCTATCTGACTAAACCTAGCTTAAAATAAACCTGACCATTTGAACTTGACAGTATCGTTATACCGTAGGATTTTTGAACAAATAACCACGTACTATGAATGGAAAAGTTGTTAAATAATGAATTTATACACCCTGACATGAAAGTTTTGTCGTAATTTTGAACCTAAATATTTTCATTATATAAGAATAGATTTGAACGACTTGACATCCAATCTGTCCCCAACTAGTCTCTTCTTCCTCGGAAATGATATTTGGGAGGCTACCGACCAAAGTGGAAAGTGTGGACGGATCAACGTTTTTCCGCACTTTTTCAGGTGTCTTCCCTTTGCCTAAAATTTTGATGAACGGTTGAAAGTCCCTGAGCTCTTGAATTATGACGAACAGTAATATTTCCCGTTATTTTTGGTTAGAGGTGTTCCAAAACTAGTCTCCTTTCTCCAACACAGAGAAAAATTTGATTCCCGCCATTCACTATTTTTTCACAACGGTTTCAAGGCAGATGGAACCGTGTAAAAAGAAAACGCCGGACGTCAAGTTGACAATTGCTGTTCCAGGAATAATTTGTCACTTATTTGCCCTTAAATTACATTCTAACTAAGCCAAAAATATTCTAGGCACTTGTTGGGGCGCACACACGGGTGATTTGATTGCGCGAAGTGTCCACGCATTGCCGTCATTTTTAGGCTCAAAGTATGACGACGACACAACTTTCGTGTCAGGGTTAGAGACCCTCTAGTGTCTCTAGTCAGGGTGTAAAAAATTTTTGGCCTACTGAAGCCAAATTTGACATTGTTTATGTTTTTGGATCAAAAGCTTGATTCAAACCGCTTTTTCGAAAAGCAAGAGACATGAGCTTTTTAATCAAAAAGTTGTCACTCCTGCTTCAAAACTCATCACAATATTGGGATTGAGATTTAAAAAAAGGAAAAACCGTTTCCGAAAACTTCAAGAATTGGCTGTTTTTGCGGAAGAAATATTTTTTTTGGTTTTTTCTGCTTGGCAATTTCTTTTTAGAATTCAAAACTCATTGACTTATTTAACTACATGATTTCAAAGATTTGATTCTAACCTAAAAGAGATGGTTGAAAAAAATATTCGAAAACTAGCACTTACAATCAACTTTAAGCCCGACCTTGAGACAAAAGTAAAAAAATAGTGATTTTGCAGAACATTCTTTAATTTGTACCTGTCTGTCTTTTATTCTCTGATATGTTTGATCCTATTGTCTCGTTACATTCATAATAACACCATTTATCTACCATTTTGCGTTGTAACTGATTTAATCTATAACATGTCAATCAAAGTTTAACAAAGCATTCTAAAATAATTAGTTTAGCAATTTCAAAATAAGTGGCACTTTTGATCCAAATTCATTTGATGCCGTTATATCTTTAGGGACTTTTGATCCAAAACCATGCAGCATATGTTAACAATATTAACCTTAAAAACTAAAGTTGAAAGTAATCAAATGGCTGGGGTTTTATCATCTTATTTTATTATCTTATCTTATCATAAATTATTGTGAAAAATCATGCCAAACGTGACAGAGTTCAAATGCCATAAGTTTAAGCCTTTACCACCGCTAACGCTTTGATGAGGAAAAGTTCAGTTAAAATGTTTACCTCTTAATTATAGCTTTACCCTATCATCTGGTGAAGCGTTCCCCCATATCTTTTCTCTTCTCCAAATCCGTTTTCCTGATTGTTTAATTGCCATTAAAATATTTTGCAATGAGAAATGCAGGGGGAGGTTTGAGTGATCTCTTCAAAAATCTTATCGCGGGCGGATGAAAGAAGAGAAAAGGCTTGTTTGGCAACAGTGGGTGGCTCGTGAGAATTTGGGCAGTTTAAGGGTTTTCGCAATTTACAGACCGCCCTTGCGAATTAGATGCCATGAAAAATGTCGAATTGCAAGTTTGAACACCTTTGGTTAGGATTTTGGAAAAAAAATGCACACTTCATTTGCTCGTTCTTGCACGAAAAAATTCTCAACAAAAGGCCATTTTTTCGGGTAAGTACAAGTGTAAGTGATGTTATAAGCACTGAGTTGTATTGTAAAGCTCCAAAACCATCAAGGTACCAAACAAAATGCCGTGTTTTGTGTGTGTTTCTCTTCAATATCAAAGGTCTTTTTTAAGTGCTTGCCATTTTTAATCAAAAGAATAATTTTGCAAATTCTTACAAAACCGAGAGTCAAAATGTCCAAACTGGCAATTTGACATTTTTTGTAGCATCTAAGTCATAAGGGCGGTCTGTAAAACGCGAAAACCCTTGCACTGACCAAAATCTTACATTGACGAACAAGCCTTTTCTCTTCTTTCATCCGCCCGCGATAAGATTTTTGAAGAGATCACTTAAACCTCCCCCTGCATGCCTCATTGCGAACGACGCCTTCGCGGATTATTATTGTTATTTTGATGTCCCTTTTGATTTTTCGAGCCTATTGAGAATTTTTATTTTCATTTAGGTTTGGCGTTTGTTGTGTATTTATGTCAATTGATGGCTCAGATGTGTCCCAGAATTGCTCCTACATTCAAAACCCAGGATTTCCAAATAATTATGTTGGCTCAGGTATAAGCTATACGGTCGGCAAATGTGACTCAAGTGAGTGGATTAATCAAATGAATGTGAAATCCTAGAACGGATTCTTCTACTTTTAGTATTCTTTTTAGGCGTTTGTTCAATTCGGTTGGACTTTGAGTATTTTTGGATCATGGGGTCTGCCGATGAAAGAACTTGTCAGGATATGTTTTTCGTAACGGTAAAATATTTTTTTAGCATTGACGCTTCCTCAATACCAGGTGGATAAAGGAGGCATCTCTTAACTTGATTGCTAGTTTCATATTTGTGTAACAAAAAAACCGAGATGTTTAACCCAACCAGTTGCCAAAATGTGGTTTCCGTGTAATGAAGTATGCAATAATTAGTGCCTTTTACGATTGGGAAAATGTCCGAAACAAAATTGTCCCAAATTGGCAAAAAACAACAAATTTCAGACCTTTTTCGGTCTTAAACATACTTTATATCAACTCATTATTCCTTTGACTGGCCTAATCGTGATATCGTTTCGACTTTTTCACTTGAAGCCATAATAGTAAATTGAAAGTTAATGTCTTGGCCTCGAAAAAAGTTGCACATGAAAATATAGCACTTTCACTTGCTACGGGCCATTTAAAAAAATGCTCTGATTTTGGGATGATCTAAAATACCAAAGGGATCTAAAGAAGTAAATGATAGCTGAAGAATCGAAAATTTAATAATCGTTTAGTGAATGCTGTCTTGGCTTCATGGAATACAGATGGAGATTGATATCTACAACGTAGAAAAAACGGAGTACCCAAAAAAACGCTTATTGGCACGAAACTGCCCATTTCTGTCGCTAAAAAATCGCCCAAATTTCAGTAAGAAGACATATTTTTGCCCAAATTTAACATTTTTTTGTCTATATATACGGTTACATGAATTAGTTACATTTATGTCAAAATGTCTGGACTAAAATGATTGTAACAATTGACTACCTTTCTTAAATCCATCACAGCTTCTGACATTTTTTGGAACTTTTGCGCCTAAAAATAGCAACTTGAAGCCAAAATTGTCTAACTTATCAAAGCCTACTAATGACTTGACGATCCGAAAAATAAGATGTCGTTTTCCTTTTAGACCTCTAGTCTTCCAACCAACTCCATTCCTGTTATATGTGGAATAAACACTGGTTATCACAGTTAAGAAAAATATCTTCATAACATATAGAAAATAGATCCTTCAATGATCTAAATGGATGTTCTAGTTTATGTGGATGTCGGAGATATGGCTGAAAATGTAGCAACGCTAAATTTTGCCTTCTCCAACCAAGCCAGCCAAGGTACTCGTCAATGGGACATGAAAGTTACCCAGATTCCCTGTGGATCAAATGCAGCGTGAGTATTTCATTTTTCCACTGATTTGTGCTTTTTTGCTGCTGAGTTTGATGCCCATTATGCTTAATTATATCCAGTTAATATCCAAAATTACCATACCTTAATGGCACTCGAATAACTAAGAATTGCTATTCATTAAGCGAGTTCATAAATCATAATAAAAGACGGGAAAAAGTGTATTTTTGGGAACCAATTTTGCTCTTTTTTACTATGCAATCAAAGAACTGATAACAGCTGTTAACAAAGAAGAAATGCTCGTCTGGAATTCAAGGAGCTAATAGTACCTTGCGTTGGTTTTTCTTTTGGCAAGATTTTATTATTTTAAATCCTGCTTAGATCAAATATGTATGCAGTCTTACAGATTTTTCCCTAAAAAGTCACTCAAGTAAGGACTGTTAGCATTTTTCTACAAATTTATAATCTTTTGATATTTACATCAATATTTGTTGAATAAGCTCATTCTACAAAGGCAGGTAAAATCGCAACATAATAAAAGGCCACTTAAAAAAGCAGGCGTGTGTGTTTAAGTTCGTCATACCGGTGAGGAGTATCCAGAAGATTCACAGGATATATCGAAAAGCATGGTTTGGCTTCAATGATTTGTTGGTAACTTTTTGATGCATTTTACAAAAGTGAACTTTAATGTTCCGATTGGTTTCGAATTATATCGGATCCGAAAAAAAGTAATTTTCAAATATGAATCCGAAAATTTGAGCTGAAATCCGAGTGAATCCGAAAAATTGAGCTGAAATCCGAGTGAATCCGAAAAATTGAGCTGAAATCCGAGTGAATCCGAAAAATTGAGCTGAAATCCGAGTGAATCCGAAAAATTGAGCTGAAATCCGAGTGAATCCGAAAAATTGAGCTAAAATCCGAGCGAATCCGAAACCAAAATGCAGATATTTGTGAGGGTAATCCTGTCTGTTGTAGTCTTTCTCCATTTTACCCTTTCTACTGATAATGAAATATCACAGTAATTTTTACATTTAGAATATGTGTACTAATTTTCTTGAAATGGGATGTGTTGCATTGGCTTGTACCAGGGTTCCCAAAAGACTGTTCGACAAAAACTAGCAATCTTGGGGGGCCTCATTTAAAAGAAATGCAAAAACATTCCTAAACTTCTGTTTATTTTTTTCTAGGCCTCCTAATGGTTGTCTTCAGTATTTGACGGGTTACACTGGGAAGATAAAAACCTTCAATTTCGATACTAGGACGGGAACTCATCTTCCAAATCAAAGGTAAGAACTGAAACATTTTCAACTCTTGTCCAACTAATAGAGATGACCAAAAAACCTTGACCATGGCCAAATTGGGCGCCCTAAGACCTTCTAAAACAAGATTTTGCATGCATAACTTTCCTCTCATGTTTGCCTAAATGTCAAGACTTCTTATGACGGTTTTTGATATCCGAGTTTCATGATGAACATATCTTGTGATTATGTAAAAGTAGCTAATTAAAGTAGAAAGTAGCAAATTAAAGATAATTTACGCAAAAAATGTTATGAAATGAACGTTTTAAGTTATAATACTTATGAATCTTACAACCAAGACAGAATCATAGAGAAACGAAAAATTATCATTTATTTTTGTGACATTGAAAATGTACATTATAATTCTTGGCAATCGCTTCAGCATATTCCTGGAGAATTTCATGGCATAATTTGATGCATTTTCAAGTTTTAAGGCAATGATAGCCAATTATCCGCTTAGTAGATATTGATCAAATTTCGCTTCAATTCATAACAAAGGACATTCTTAATATCTATTAATATGGTTTGGGAAAATATGTTGGTTTTAATTCTTTTAAGTGAACTAATATAGTCATTTGAGCTACTTTTGAAATGTACATATTCACAAGATATCTTCATTATAACACTCTGACAGTGAAAAGTGTCATTTGAAGTCTTGGCATTTGAGCAAACACTTTCATAGAGCACCTGTAACCACCATGAGCTGTGTACTCGTGAGAGCTTACAGAGTCTCCAGAAATTGATGGTGCAACGTATTTTTCCTTGCCAGTCAAAACAAAAATTTGCTTTAAAATTGAAAAAGTATGTAAAAACAAGATGTTTTGAAAACCCTTAATCCATTGAAAACCAGTTTCAAATGCATGCCACAATATTTGAAGGGTTCAGAGCGTTTCAATCAAAGTAGGTCAAAAAAGTATCCAAAATTTGTCGTGAAAGAACCTTTCAACATTTGCGAGGACCACGGGACATTTAAATCATCTGATATTAACTCCATCTTGTTCAGGAGGCAAGAGATAAAATGTGCTAAAAGTGCGGAGGTTGCTTGTAAGTATATAAGCATATTTTCAACCTCGTTTTAAAAACGCAACCAAGGCCAAGAAAAATTTATAAGCACATATCCCCAAACCATTTCAAATAAATTTCAGAGCTCGACAGAAGAAGACTTAAAAAGGGTTCGAAGTTATTTGCAATTGAAAGACTAAAATTTTCTTTTATGTGTCTCTTTAAGCTATTAAATATATATTCTTTTCCGATGCACCATCAATTCTTCAACACCCTGTAAATAAATGAGCTCGCCCCTTTGTGCACGGAACATTCACCAGAAGAGGATTAACTCATTTATTCAGTGTTTGTTTTTCGATCCATGCACCCTACTATCCAATAATGCATTCTTGTAGAATTTTTGGATCAAAAGAAGTTGATGCCTTCTTACAAAAAAAGCAGTTTTACAAACATGCTTAAAAATGTTCCTTGCCAAGACATTTGGGAAGAAGTAAAAACATCATCTACAAGAAATGAAGTGTATCCTAGAATCTAAGCACTACGTGTATTTGCATATCAGCTGTATTGGTTTGGACCGAAAATGTTACGTAAAATGACGGGATTTAGGGAAAAGAAAAGGGGCTGAAAATATAGTATGATCAAGGCGTGTGTGTAATCTATTGTTCAAGTCAATTAGTGTTAAGGTTCTAAACTTGGATGGGACGGTTGGGAATTAGAAAAACGAACCGTCTTTCGTTTATGTTCCGTTGTTCCAGATACTCTGTATGCATCCGTCAAGAACGTAACATGTGTTGTGTCCGATATCAAGTCTGTGAAGTGACCCCTGGAGCTCGAGGCAACGCCATTCCATATTCATTGAATATCGTGGCCACTACGGATGCCATGGTAGATAACAAATGCAGCACCGACTTCATCGTCATTCCTGGTGACACTTTCATTTTATTGGCCACTGGATTTTCCCAATTGAAAATAAGCGTTTGTGATTTAGGATCTTCAAACCGATGCCAACCAGGCGGAGGATTTGGTGGACTAGTAAATCGATATTGCGGGAGCGTTTTCAATTCTAGGAATAATGAAAAGGCGCACGCAATTGTTTGTGGTAAGAGGACGGATGGATTTTAATCTGAATCTCAATTTGATCAATCTTTTTTAGCACGTGATACTTGATTGTGACTGCCAATCCACAGATAGTTGAACATTTGTTACTTCTGTAGGAAACGCGTTTATTCATTGAGAGCCTCCAAAAGTACACCTGTTTTTTGAGACTTCACATAAGGGGTGATATTAAAAAGCAAAAAAGTTTTCATTATTTAGTTGCAATGTCCCGTCAGTCCCTAGAGATGGAGCAGGTTGAAGTCAGATTGCATTCCCAATAAAAGGATCATAGGTACTTAGTCAGCATTATTGCTTTGTTTACAGATTGCACCCCTCCATTTCGTGTTGACGTGGTTACAGATGCATTGCCTGACCCCAGTGCTGCTCTCATCTCCAGAGGTTTGATTTAGTTTCTTCTTAATTAGCGACAGAAGGTAATTTTGAATATTCTATTTTCCAGGTTTTTGCCTGGATTATATGCAAATCGCTTGCTGAAGTGCTACATGTAAGAAGCGTGAGGTCCTTAGGAGTGAATTTGATGGATTTGATCAATCCGGCTGAACTCGAGATTATCCTCCCATTTTGATCAAGATATCATATTTGAAACGGCTTTTCATTTGAATTACAATGTTCCTATTTTTAATTACAAAATAAAAATCCCTTATTGGCGCTCTTTATCATATAGTCATAACTTCGTAATAATAACATGTCGGAAATAAGTGACCATTTTGGAAAAAATCTTCAACAGAGAAAAGCACAGAAATAGTAAAAAAATATAAGTTTTTAATATTTTCCCCAAAGTCCAACTCCAAAAAGTCTTTAAACCCAAATATTGGCAAGTTTATCCCCAACAAAATGTTTTAGTTCGTCTCTCAGATTTGCGTTCAAACCTCTGCATCGGGCACTTTATATTCAATTTTAAGTTTTAAAGATCAAAGCCATATTGACCTGGTCTGTCTAAAAATTAAATTCAACCTCTGGCGAATTAAATTCGACACCTGTCAAACATTCTTTATTCAACGGACATATTTACAGGAGAGATATTTTCTTTTGGTTTCGCTACCGTTCTGGCATCAAGAAGCCATTGCTTGACACTTGAATAATTTTCAACCATCCCAACCTCCCAAACCGGCAGAGATTCTCCAGTCAAATGGCAAGCTCGGTGCAAGTTTTCATATTCTCGTTGTTTCTGATTCTTATACGTGGTCCATTCGTCACGTAATTCCACAGGCATGGCTTGGACAAACGGAGTAATGAAGGCATGATTGTGGATATCCACATTATTCCGACGCAAAAAGTTCCTCAGGTTCTTCAGAGCCAGCAAAGCTCGTTTGATTAGCTCTTGACGTTTGCATCTGGGTTTCACATTCGTTTCACTTCCAGTTACTGGGTCAATTCGCTTTGAAGTTAAAGGACCCTTGTATTGGTCAGTCAGATCTTTGAAGGCCATCACATAAGAGATCTTGTCACGGTTGGAATACTTCGAAATCATCTCTAAAGCCTTCCCTCTCAAGCACTTCTTCAACTGGACGAAGAGGATTTTCGAGTTGAAATGGGGCATTTCCTCCATCTCGTGAACAAGTTCTAGCCATGATTTCTTCCACTTGGCAAATTTGTCAAAAACGTTTGGGTCATTCATATCGCCCCTAAAGGGCTCAATTTTAACTGTCGAGGGAGATGAAAATGCTTCAGGTGACTTATTCTTTTCCACCACTTTGGGAGCAGTCACAACTTCCCCACGAATTATTGGGCGCATGGACCGCTCATATTCAAATTGTGCAATCAGGCTGGCAAAGTCACTTTTCACGGCTGAAAATTCCTGAAACAAGGGATCTGTGTTTGGTTTGTACCATGATTGAGAGGCTTCTTGAAAGTAAGCCTCAAACCTGGGCAATCGTACAGTTTCCCAATCCTTGATAAGGAATTTAGCGTGATGGTCTTCAATCCGAGCGGATGAATCACTAACTGGCTTGGCTTGAAGGTTGGTCAAGATGCGCATTAGGTGCTCCTTGATCTCGCGCATCATTTGGCAATTATCTCTGAACTTCCTTTCGGCAACACTACGATACGGTATCAACCGGCTCAACTCATCTAATTTGAGGTCTAAGAGAATCTTCAGTTGGTCCTGGTTGGCTTCTGGATTCTGCGCCTGAAGGTCTTCTCTCCAAATGGGTCTTAGTAATTCAAGCTCCACTTCAATAGCCGATAAATTTCGAGCTTCTGGGTTAGATGGGTGTGAAGGAGGTGTTAGTGAAGGGGAGGAGGAAGGTACTGTAGAAGGGGGTGGGGGAGGTACCAAAGAAGGAGATGGAGGTGTTATAGAAGGGGGTGAAGGAGGCACTGGAGGAGATGGAGGTGGAGGTGCTAGTGATGGGGGTGAGGGAAGTCCCGCAGAAAGAGTTGGAGTTACAGAAGGTGGAGCACTAGTAGAAATGGATTGTTCATGTGGTCCCTCTGGCAAGGTACTCACTTCAGTTTCCATAGCGACTTCAACACCGAACGAAAGCCAAGAAGTGTTTGCTGGTTCAGGATTCAATTGGTCGTTTTTGGTGCAGAGATCCATGGTGGATATCAAAGCTTTCTTATTAGTGCAAAACCTATTTTTTCAGCAAAAACGAGGAATCTGAAATTTTAAGCATAAAAGGGTATTTGAAAAAGCTCTCTAGTTTAGACTGGGCTCAAACAGGAGAATGCCAGCTTCACAAAAGGCAAAGAATTTTTTAGGGATCAGTCAATGTTACAGAAATTCTAGACATTTCAAGGAGAAAGGTCAGCTGATGATCTAGCTTGTCAATCGTCAGCTGCGTTGTGAAAAGCCTGGGATAAAATGGGAAAAGGTGTCTCAGAAGTACTGAGGCTAGTTTTTTAAGACGCAAAGATCGATCTTAAGATCGTACTTTAGTACTGTAAGTTCGATCTTGAGATCGATCTTTGCGCTTAAAAAACTAGCCTCTGATGTGTTTCGAGTTGGATTTTTGGCATAGTTTTGCCATTCTGAGGCAAGTTTTTTAAGACGCAAAGATCGATCTTAAGATCGTACTTTAGTACTGTAAGTTCGATCTTGAGATCGATCTTTGCGCTTAAAAAACTAGCCTCTGATTTTTAGGGTCAAAAATCTGACAATTAAACTTTTCAACAAGCAATAGACCTTATCTGCCATTAAATATGGCAGCACTGCCAACTCGAAAATTTTTATATCGATGAAAGCGATGAAACTCGAAATCGAACTAGTTCGAGTGTTGCCAAATTGGTCCCTATTTAGGTCTTTTCAAAAAGTTCAGTACAACCTGCCCTTTTTAACAGCGATAAACTTCCGAGTCAAAACTGGCAGCACTCCCGGTTCGAAACACATCACCACTCAGAAGTCAATCAAACTTTTGGCAAAATCCCTGAATGATAATATGCAGTTGAAAATGAGATCAAAAACGCTTTTCTCCATTGTTGGACCACCATTTTTTCGAAAAATAGAGGATAAAATTACATTGGATACTACTTTCGGTTTGTACTTTTGCCAAAGGGTGAATTGACTTTGTCTCACCTAATTGAGTGACAGTATCATAACAAGGAGAAATACTGTACAGACAGCTTTCAAAAAATTTATTTTCATGTTCTCTGCTTTCGAAGAACTCGTTTTCTCCAGCTCGTCTTGACTTTGTTTAGCCCTTGCTTCTGCTGGACTGAGATAGTTGCTTCAAAATTTATCATCTTTGCTCCCATTCAAGGGAATATCTTATATTTTACAAGAACTGTGGTTTATGTAACAAAAAGTTTCTACTCCAATTTTTAGCTCAATCAAACTACGAAGTCAAAAGTTATACGGCTTTTAAACTCAAGCAAGCAAAGGCGGAAAATGAGCTCGTTCTACCTCTTGTTGCAAAATCTTGCAACAAGAGGTAGGATGAGCTCATTTTCCGCTTACGCTTGCCTGAACTTCAAAGAAGCATAACTTTTGACTCACAGCTCCTGTAAAATAAAAAAAATATTCCTTTGAATGGGAGAAAAGATGATAAATTTTGAAGCTACCATCTCAGTCTAGGCTTTGGGTCAGCCTGTTGAAATCAAAACAAGAAATAGAGTTCACAGCTTACAGCTGATCCCCTCAAAAACAAAACGTGACATCAAGCTAAAGATACATCAAGCAAAGTAAGTAACTTTGACAAAAAAAATGTTGTAGAACTGTTACAAAATTGTCATCAGGTAGAAAATAAAAAGTTGGATGCTTTAAGTGTCTAACTGAAATCAATCAGACTTCTCATTATAAGGACTTGTTTTTTCCGGGGTCAGAAAACAGCATCGCAGTTGTTATCTGACAATGGCTGTCCGCTCCGTGGGGAAATTGCCACTCAACCTCGGGAATGGCCGCAGGTTTGCTCATTTAAGCTACAAAGCCGTGACTATTGCAAGTAAATTAATACCATAGGTCCCTGAGACTCGGCAAGCCCGGGATTCGAACCAGGGATATTGCGATTAATTGACGAACGCTCAACCCCTTCGCTACGACTGCTTGCCAATGCATTACGAGGACTATGATTGTCAATTTCGAATAAGAACTTTTTAACACCTCAGCAAATATCTTTGCTCACTGAAAATTTGATTTCAACTCAAAAACGTTGACTCAGAACAAGTAAATAACTCATTCTGGAATCATGTACCAATTTCTACCACAGATTTTGCTCTCAACAATCTAAATTTAATATAAACAAACCTGTTAAGATAGAACTTTCATCTTTATAAAAAAACTGACTTACCTGTGATACCTTCTCCAAATCGATTGACTGATCTTTTCAATGAATTTGAGTTTTTGATCTGTCGTTAATGAGTGACGCCAGCCAGATATCAGTCATTCCCAGGAGAGGTCAACTGATACTTTGCGATACCACGCTCTTGTTAAAATCTTGAGAAGCTGCATCTCAGTGTTGCTAATTAATTTTAATCGAAATGACCAGTTCTGCAATTTAACGATAAGAACGCCAATGCGTTGTAATTTCCAAAGTAAAAGACCTATGCCTCAATTAAAGCAAAGGGTTGATGCAAATTATTGATGAATTAAGGTTTGAATACTATTGGAACACATATTTTCTAATAAACCAAACCAAAAACCCAGAATTAAAAAATCTCTTACTGAACAGTTCAAAATAAAATGTGGCGTATGAACAGAACAAGGATGGGGAGTAATTGTAAAATGTAATTTCAATCACAATTACGTTATTTCAATTAAAATTACCAAATCGTAATTGTATTTAATTGCATTTTTGGGCCAAGTAGTTGTAATTGTAATCAATTAAATATGGCCATGTAATTGACGAATTTTCGATTCCAAATTACCAATTACTTTTTAAAAAATTACTACCGTAAATTGATCATAACGACCACTTTATCAGTTTTCACTTGCGAAACAATTTTTGTCATCAATTTGATTTCAATGTGCAGCCACTAACAAATACCTCATTTCTAAATACACATCCAAACTATGATATTTGATTACTTTCAAACCACAAGAGCTTTTGACCATGATGTTTGTGTCAGGTGATAAAGCCATTCACAATCAAGGGCAGAAGTTGTTGTTGCACAAACTGTTTTCGAAAATTGTCCAACTTGATATACGTCGAAAATTTGCATTTTCTGAAATAGAAAAATATGCCCCTTGATTGATGGCCTTGAAATAATTTTGATATTTGGCCCGTTCAAAAGCTTTTGGTAGAACACTATCATTTGGACCTTCAGGCATTGTATCTTAAAAATGGCAAAGGTGTATATCTTTTAACGTTTTGGTAAGGCAAAAGCGGCAAAGGGAGGAAAAGAATGTAATTGAAATGCCTTGCAATTGACATATAATCATAATTGAAGTCAATTGAATTTTTGACGAAATAATTGTAATTCTAAATAATTACATTTTTTAAATAATCGACCCAACCCTGTGTATCCATAACATAATAATGCTTCTAATGAGAACGATTTCGCAATATAAACGGTTAAAGATAATAATATGTTTTTGTCCTTAAAGAAATACTGAACTTTTAACATGAATTTGGAGTAAAGTACAAGATGGCAATGTCCGTAGTTTGTAGGTTTTCAGCGTCTTTGGCAATTCTGCCAATAATTTGTCTGACACATTTTTCTCAAAAAAATATGTACTCAAAATCTATGAGTAGCAACACTAGTTTCAGAGTTATGTTTTTGGCGGAACCAGGGACATTCCTATCGGACATGTGCGTTGTACGTTAAGTGACATTGTCTTCATTTACAGTAACCTGTACATCTTCATTTACTCATTTTAATATTCGACCGTGATTTCGCTTCAAAGCAAATAGGTAAAAGATTTGTCGTTGTCGTTCATGTCGTTTTGCTGTCAAACTTAAAATCTATCTTACTCTTATTTTCAGTATTGCCATCATGTCTGAACTTTCAAATGCAGAGACAATCCATGAAAATTCCAATTCAACTTTAAGTTCCACAATCAAGACCGAAATGAATTCAGACATCAAACCGGATGTGCACGATCTCCATTCTTCCAAAAAGCTCTCTGCTGTCGAGGTCGAGCTTCAAATGTTGGGACCAATTTGGTATGAGGTCATTTGTGAGGCCAACAAAGGTGCCAGTGATGAACAAATCAAGACTCTTTTGGACCTCAAACTCGACCAAGCCAAGCACATGATTCCCGCGCGTTGGAAAGCGGAGAAGAAGTTCAAGGACAATTGCGTTATGATTCAGCAAATCCACACTAACATCAATAATGTATTGAAGAACCTTCAAACCAAAGAACTGAATGACCCCTCAGTAAAGATCGAAGACCATCAAGCTAAACGACTCATTAAGGATTGGGAAACGATCAGACATCCCGCTTTTGAGGCCAACTTTCAGGAGGCCACCCGAATGTGGTATAAGCCTCATGGCGACCCTCTGACAGCCGAATTCTCGACAATTATGAACCAGTTTGCCCATTTGATGGCTCGATTTGAGTACGAGACATCTATCCGACCCGCCCTTAATGGATCAACTTCTAAAAGGACCAGTACTGAATCTGTTATCAAACCTCCGGATCCCAAGAAGATGATCAAGATGGACAAATTTCAGGTCAGAGGCAGAATTCAGCCGTTTGAGGGCGATTTGGGCGACCCAGAAGTGGTTGACAAGTTCTTGAAGTGGAAAAAAGATTGGGAATGTTTGGTTAGAGAGATGGAAACCATGCCAGGATTTTGCAAGATTGCCCTGTTCCAAAAACTCAAATCAACCTTGTCCGGACGAGCTTTGAAGATGCTTTATCGATATTCCACCCACAGGAAATCTTCATATGATGATGCCATGAAAGACCTGAGAGATAAATTCGAGAATCCCTTAAACATAGCAGCTCACCACATCAAACGAGGTCTCACCAAACGGAAGACCAATTTGGAACAACTGGATGCCGTCCAGGACGCATTGAATGCCTTGCAAAATTTAAAGCACATCTTTCAAAGAGAAAAAGTGGACATGTTCGACTTTGCTTTGACCTGCACCTTTGCCCGATCCATGGCCCCTCTTCTTGAATCTAGATGGTATCATTTCCGAATCCAAGAGATGCATGATTACAACCAGAAACGAGAGTCTGCCCTCAAGTCAGGAGATCATCTTCCCGAATGGAACTTTGGAATGGTGGATAACTACGAGCAATTCGACGCTTGGCTTCGCTTGCAAGAAGCCTTAATGAAGCAATCTGGTGTTGAGACCAACTCGGACCAAAGATCTACTGACTTGAGTTGCTTTCTGTGTGGACCACATAACCAAACACATCATTTGACCCGATGTCCCAAGGGCTTAGATATGTCGCTTCCAGACTGGAAACGAGCTTGTCGTCGACATTTGCATTGCTATAAGTGTGGTCGACCATCTGATCTGGATCATCGGTGTGAAGTGAAGTGTCGTATTTGCACCGGAAGACGCACCAAAGTGAATCACCACATGCTCATGTGTCCCCTAAGTAAGTTTCGAACTTCACCAGTCGATGACGAAGATGAAGAAGATAACAAAAGGGCTTCGGAAGCTAGTCCCAAATTGGACAATGTGCAGGTACCGCCAAATGAAACACGGTACAGAGCTCGTCGACAAGAGAGTGTTCATTCCAGTGATGGCAAATATTCTGATCATAGAATGCGAGACCGAAGTCCTTTGAGGTTCAATAGCTCTTTGGACTCGCGATATCGTAATTAATTGTAATCAAACAAGAATTCATTCCGATTTCTCCTCGATTTGTAAGGCTATCTTTGAACACTGCATATTTATTTTGAATTTGATTAATCAGTTCACGGGCAAAACAGAACGGCATGATGACACTTAGAATAGAAAATCATCTACCGGGTCATTATGATGCACATATTATCCGACTTAACAAATGTAATTTCGGTTTTGTCATCGCCATAATATCTCTGCAATAAAAATTAAACTACCTTTCAAACTCACAGCTTTTGTCAAACAACTTATTTTTAAATTTGTTAAGGTTGGGCTACAAGTCAAATAATTCTTAAAACAATTTGAGAAATATTTGTCAAAATGTTTCATGTATGATTCAAACATATGATTAGGTATAACGAACATGTTGCACAGATCAGCAAATATTTGTCACATTAATCGATGAATTATTTGATGTATACCAGCTTTAACTAATTCATCATTGATGAGAAGCGGAAACAGAGCCCAATGTCATCATGAGGCCTGGGAATTTGACACAAAAAGCTTTTATTTGCACTTTGGGCCCCTTTTTTTGCAATTTTTTGAAGTTTTTTTAGGAATGCCAAAAAGGGCAAAGGTGTCAAAATGTTGGGTTCATAAAAAATAGTGCATATTCATTAGGGGAGCCCAGGGCTTCAAAAAGTTTAAGAAACCATTACCCAGAACAAGGACAAAAGTGGCAGATCAGTCCATCTTGACAATTATTAACTTAGAAAATCTTCGAAGTCAATCAAGAAAATGATTTCCTTTTCAGTTCGATCCTAGTTTTAGTGATCAAAAATGAAATGGAAACTCCGCATTCAAAGGAGAGGTAGCTTTACTGGGCCAAAGATAGATTTAATACGATTTTTTGATGCCATAAGGTGGACAACAAGGAGGCTTTCTGTGGCACCCAGAGATTGCCTTAGTCCAGCGGAATTTCATCGTTTTTTTGCGATTATTGATAATAATCAAGCGCATTGTGGATTAAGTTTCCAGTTTAAAAAATTGCTTAAATACACTAACTATATGGTGCGTTATAAAAAAAATAAGTCTCGAGAACGTTTCTGAACAAAAAGTATCCTTAGGGTTTTCAGAATTAAGGGATACAGAAAACGTAAAACATGGTTCTATTGATATTAAGATATCCTCAAATGTGTTATTGAAAAAACAGTACTTATTCGTCCAATGTCATTTTCGGTTTCAGGTTGGAAACATTCATCTTTTTGATGATTTGAAATAAGAAAAGTGATTTCAGGGAGAGTCCGGGACACGGTCCAGTTTGTTCCGTCAAGTTTCTCTTCCACGAACATTTCTCCGGAGTAAGATTAAACCGATTAAACCTAGTCCTCTTTTCCTTGAAGCGACTAATCAATCCGGGTTTTCGACAACATGCTCATACCGGTCATCGGTCTCAAACAGATTTCATCTTTTATTCCCATCAAAATCATGCTTCTTTTGATTTTTGCCTAGGACCAAACTTGATCCATGGATTAGTTCATTGCCGTCAGTTGCACGAATCTTGAACACCACGTACTTTGAAATGAAATATGTGGTAATGGCGCGGTAGATGTGACCATGGGGCAATTGAGTGATGAATAGATTTGGAAGTGAAGTCAATGCTCCATTTCTATCCACAATTCTCTTGATTCCACACCAATGCGTTCGTCGTGTCTTGGAGTTGTTGAAGGGTCATTTGTCTGTTTAACTCCCTTTTTGATGTTTCCGATCATATTTGAAGATGATCGCGTCGCTGTTTATTTTCTTCAAGAGTTCTTGCTTTAAGTTGTTCTGGATTAAGTTGGACTTGTAAATCTTCGAGAATGTGACTTTGTCAAGTTCGATCTCAAACGAGTCCGACTTTGGTTCTTAAATTGGGACCGAAGTTGTACTTTCAGTTCGGAATAAGAATACGGGCCCGGGTGTTATTTTTGCCACAGGGAAAACCAAATTGAAGGTTACATTGGAATCATTTTTTTCAACGTAGGACCTCTGTCTTGCGTTGAGGATCGAGAAAAACAAACTTAGCAACCCCCACCTTATGAGGAGGTTAAGTTCGAAGATGAACACCGGCCCCTTATTGTTGACAGATTAGGAGAATTGGATTTGATTTCAACCCTGAAGCAGGAACCATCCATTGATGAATCTATAAATAGGCTGATTTCAATTATTGATGAGTTTTTTTGTCTCTGTATAATCCAGAAATTGCTCCAAAAGGTGGGTCATTGTCTAGAACAGGAGTGTGCAAACCCTGGCACGCGGACCAAATGTGGCCCGCGAGCTGATTTCGCGTGAGTATTATAAAATACATAAGATTGATTATGCATATTTAGGGTAGGTAGATTGTAGAATTTTATACCAGAATTTATTTGCCGTTTTGGATGGTATGCCCGCGAGCGCCAACGGTCCGGCCAATTTGGCCCGTTGCTAAATAAGTTTGCACACCCCTGGTCTAGAATTCCAAAATGTAGAGAGAATTTATTCAAAAGGAGTTGTCAGCTTCCGAATAGACTTCGACGCACTTCAAATCCATTTGTTGTCGCTAACCTCCAAAACAAGTTGGATGTGGTTCAAGTTAAGGTTAGGGCCTCCATTGATTTCGTTCAGTTGGAGAAGAAAAGTAGAGTGATCCTGGAGGTTAAGACTAATCCAAAGGTGTTTTTTTCTCTTTTACAAACACAAAGAGAAAAATGAAACATCCAATAGGACCTTTTGAGGTCGACGATAAAACCGTCAATGGCAGTGAGGTTATGACCAATATGCTTGGAGATCAGACCTCAAGTGTATTTTCGATTCCAAAAAAGGGTAGGAAAAGCAGGTCATGACTCTGGTCATGTTGTTGATATTGCTGGCCAGGCTATCAATTGGAGGATCTGGTATTCACAGATCGAGATGCTTTTGAGGCCATCAAAAGCTTAAAGCTCTCGAGTTCTCCTGGACCTGATGGTGTGACATCTCAGTTTCTGATGAAATGTTCACAGATTTTTGTCCCTGTTTTCTCCTGTTTGATGCGCCGCATCTTGGATCAGGGCAAGTTTCACTCCTCATTGAAAGTAGCTCATGTTGTTCAAGTTTGTAAGGGCGGAAATAAGTCTCATCCTAGTAACTATATGGCCGTTTCATTGACCTTCTGTATGGCAAAAATATTTGAGAAGATCATGAAGTCCAAGCATGTAGATTACTTGGAAGTCATTTTAGTACAGTCACCCAATTGGTTGACCATATTGAGCAGATTATTGAGGGACCTGAAAGTCACGAGTCAGTCAATGTAGTAGTCTATCTGGACTTTGCCAAGGCCTTGGATAAGGTAGATCATGGCCTTTTGCTCAATCAACTCAAAGAGTTTGGGATCCAGGGTAAGGTCCTGAATTGGATTGGTAGTTTTATGAGTGATAGGAAGCAAATTGTTCAGGTTGAAGCATCATTTAGAGACATGTATGATGCCAAGTCAGGTGTTCCACAAGGTTCATTTTAAGGTCCGCTCCAGTTTATTCTCTTTATTGCTCCTCTCTAGAAGTTTGGTACAAAAGCCAGTATTTCTTCATATGCTGATGACTAGAGCGGCCGAAAATATTTAATAAAATAAAAAATATTTAATTTAAATATTTTGGGTTTTTGAGCAAGTTTTAAATATTTGGGCTTTTTCTTCTAAAATTAAAGGAAATTTTCCGTTTTTAATCGAAATATTTCAACAATCTCCACGATTTCAGGATACATTTTGATATTTTGACAAAAATCTGACCTTTCCAAAAAGTACATTGTCAAAAAATTTCAAATTTTCAAAAAAAAATTCGACTCTCTTTGGGGGAATAGGCGAACTAAAATGAAAAATATAAGTGGGAAATAATTATTTGCAGCTTGGTCTAAAAAATTACATTAACAGATTTTAATCCAAAATAGAAAACCGCAGCACCAACATGAAAAAAATTATCAATAATCTGGTTTAAATACTCAACCAAACCTTAGGTAGTAAAATATTAGTTTAATGTAGGGTATAAATAAGGACTGTCAAGAATAACCATTTTCATTGCCCCCTATGATTTTTTAGCACTAAAGATTTGTTTGCTTGTATTCCGACATTGCCAATTTTTCATCATATATTTGGATTTTTAAATCAAAATTTTCAAAAATACCAATTTATTGCTCCAAATTCCTTCCAAATTTAAATATTTTTAAATATTTGGTTGTAATTTAAATATTATCTTAAATATTTTGACGTTTTTTTCTTAAATATTATTTAAATATTTGGCCTTTAAAATTAAATATTTTCGGCCGCTCTACTGATGACACAAAATTAGTTTGTGGAAGGAATGGTCAGGACTCAAAATGTTTAGTTGAGGACTTGGAGAAAGTCTACTCTTGGGTTGGCGAGAGTAACATGGCATTGAACGGGATGAAATTCCGCACAATGACGTATGATATTGAGCAGGTATCGTCCATGAGGGATTTGGGAGTTGTCGTCCAAGATGATGGAAAGTTTGGTGAGCATATCCAGTTGAAAGTGGGGATGGCATTTCAAACGTGTGGCGGAATCTATCGCACTTTCAAGTCCAGAGATAGTATTACGATGCTAACTCTGTACAAGTCGATTGTTCAACCGCATCTTGAATATGCTTCCCCCATTTGGGCTCCAATGAGTTCAGTAGGTTTGCAAAAGGTCGAGCAGGTCCAACGATGTTTTACTAGGAACATCACAGGAATGAGAGAGCTCTCATATTGGGAGAGACTCGAAAAGTTAAGCCTGTGCAGTACTAAGAGAAGGTATGAAAGGTATCTGATACTGTTTGTCTTCAAGAGCATTCATGGGCTTTGTCCTAACCCAGGCTTTGAGATCAATTGTCGCGATCGTAGAGGTTTTACGTCCGTTCTGAGATCACCTCTAATTCCCAAGGAATCCAGGCTAGTTCGAACAATGAAGTCCTCCTCTCTTCTTTATCGAGCTCCTTCATTGTTCAATTTGTTGCCCATTAGTCTTCGTCGGGAGTGTGTATGAGCTGATCCTCTAACAGCATTTAAGGCAGGATTAGACAAATTTTTAAATACTATTCCTGATCAACCCACTATTGAAGGGTTTTTTATATCTGCTAACAGGAACTCGTTGGTAGACCAAAAGCACATAAATATTTTTTTAAATTTTTTTGTAGTAAAGTTAATGATCAACTTATTTTACAGGGAATCCCATTCCTTGTAACACTAATAAAAAATCTGCAAACCACAAAAATCAATGATCAACGATGATCTCGAAGCTTTCGATATTTAGATCAGTCTTGGATTGCTTTTCAACGAATGAGAGAATTTTATGTCAATTTTCATCAAGGTTCCAACCAAGAAAAACAAGCTTTTTGTATGCCTCATTCTCATTTGGGCAGTTGTGCATAGGTGAGAACGCCGTGGAGAAGAGATCAGATAATAAGTTTGGGCTTGTACCAAATTCGTGTCTATTTAGAGATGCGTGATGAAAAGAGAAAGCCATATTTCGCAAGACAAATGAGTTTTTATTTTCACCGCGTAGAAAATGGTAGTTCCCAAAAGTCCGCACATCATTGTGAGCAAGAGATACTCTAAATTCAAATCGAAGAGAGGGGGAAAATGTATTGATGACAACGGTAGCCTCATTTTTGTGAAACACCAACTTTGATGTGGTGTTAGAATGTCTGTACTTTTTCGGCAAAGATTTGCAAAGGCGCCGTGAAGGTGCCTTTGAGCAACTTTTGAATGACTCAAATCTTTCAAATCTTTTCAGACATGCGTTTTATTACATAGAACATCTAGAGGCAAGCATAAAGCAAACCAAGGTCATATGCGGCTTTAAATCGAACGTTTTCTATGCTTTTGAGGATGTGTTCTGTCAGATTTGACCCACTTGCCTCCTCCGGTCGGTCTTCTCTCGTCATGTGAACTCCTCTTACGGCTCGAGTCCGAAGGCTCGGGGCTATCTCCCAATGGTCCCGTTCGAAATTGGCTCAAGGGACACATGAGAATATGATGATTCACTTCAGTTCGCCGGCCATGGCATAATCTGCATTTGACATCGCACTTATGATTTGGCTTGAGAGGTTGCGCGCATTTGGTGCACACAGAGGTTCGGCGACAAGTTTCTCGCCAAGTTCTCCGAGACATAGCCAATCCTTGGGCGCACCTCGTCAAGTGGTGATCGTTGCTTTCTGGACCACAAATGAAGCACTTCGTGTTTTTGGATCGAGATTCTTGGTAAAGAGGGGTACCCGAAGAGGTTCTTTGTCTCTTGTGAGCCCCGCCTTTGCTCTGAAGGTTGATCCAAACGTTGAAGGTCTCATAGTTCTCGACCATTCCTGCATTCCAGGCTGGCAAGGTGTTACCCACATTGAGTGCCGATTCCCGCATCAACTCGTATTCTTGCTTTTTCTGAGCCTTATAGGTGCTCCAAAGGGCTTGTAAATCCAAAGGCAGGGCCGATACGAATGAAGCAATAAGAGCAAAGTTGTACATGTCCACCTTCTCCTTCTCGTACACTTTCCGCATGTTGTGTAATGCGCTCATCGATTGCTTCACTGCTTCCAAATGCTCGGCTTTGGACCCTTTGGCCATGGTTCCATTTCGGATGCAGTAACCAGCCACCTGAATGGGATCCTCGTACCTGTCAATGAGATCATCTAAGGCGGCCTTATAGGACCTGATGGAATGGGCGGGGTGTTTGGATATCAAGGCCAAGGCTGGACCACTGACAGCCTCCTTCAGACGTTTGAAAAGAATGTTTCGATTGAAATTGGGTTTACTCTCGAGCTCTTTTACCAATTCGAACCAGGATCGTTTCCATTTGGCGAACTTTACCAAAAGCTCAGGGTCGCTCATGTTGCCTTCAAAAGGCTCAAAAGACACGGTCGTGATTGTATTCTTGGTGTTGGGAGAAGGATGAGTCTTAGCGCTAGAGTTCGAGTTCCCCAGGTCTTGGTTCTCATTCACTTGCACTTGGATTGCTGGACGGATCGACCTCTCATACTCTAATTGGGCAATCAGGTTAGCAAACTTGTTCATAATCGAGGAAAACTCGTGCACCAAAGGGTCTTCATGAGGTTTGTACCACGCTCGGGAGGCTTCTTGGTAGTGGGTCTCAAAGATGGGAACTCTGGTAGACTGCCAATCTTTAATGAGGAGTCGAGCTTGGTAGTCTTCGATTCGAACGGTGGGATCATCCACAGGTTTGGCCCGGAGTTGACCAAGGATCTGGGTCAGATTCTCGTGGGTTCGATCCATCATCTGGCAATCGTCCTTGAACATCTTTTCTGCTTTATTCCGAAGAGGAATCAGAGTACCCACTTCATCCAGTTTAACGTCAATAAGAGTTTGGAGTTGTTCTGCACTGGCATCGGGATTCTCTTGTCGAATGGCTCCACTCCACATCGGCTCCAGCAATTCCAATTCCACCTCTAGGGCAGAGGATTTCCTGGTGACGAGATCGAGATCCGATGGGTGGCACATTTCTTTTTTAACTGAATCGATTGATAGAGATGCTTGGTCTTTCAACTTCAATGTAGTCTCATTCTGGGTATCGATGGTTGATATCGAATACGAATTTGCCACGAGTAGGCTGGATTCTTCATGGCTAGATTGATCCACGACCATTTCGATCAATCTAAAGATAAAAATAAGGATTACTCACGGATTTTGTTACTTCCTTCAAGAGGAAAAATACTAAAGGACTGCAAATGTGTATAATTCTTACCTAGAAACGCTTCCTTCAGATTTGAGGTGAACCACGTTTGAGTCGTTAAATGACAGAGTCCTAACTAAGAGGTAAAGGAAGTTTAGGTTGATCACACGCCAACCACAGCTATCACATGGTCAGTTACGGCGTTAGGAAGAGTTGTCTCAACCTGACTGGGGCAGCAGGATCGTTTCCATTTTTCAAACTAATCCGTTAGAGATTCGAATGGTGTAAATGACGCTCTTAATTTGTTGACAATAAGAGCGTTAGCAAATCAATAGGGTGAAATTCAGCGAGATGAACATTGGATAAAATGCAAAAAAGCTCTAAGGGGGGATATTTCATCGTGTAAAATGAACTCTTTAAACCCAGGAAAAAATTTCTATGAAAATCATTGAACGAAGAAAATGGTTGAGCAAAAGAATCTATTTTTGGTCTAAATGTCACCTAATCTGCCATTCCACATTTAAAAAGAAATTAAAATTGGAAGGTGGGGCAATTTAGTTATAATAATTTCAGTGATAATAAATTTTGAGGTAGAGACTGACCTTGCTAAAGGATTGTTTGTCAAGAATGTATTTATAAGGAAAAATAATTCGAACCTAGAATATAAGGAACAATTGAAAGTTGAGTTTGAACCAAACGATCGTTGCTTCCTTCAATAAGCCTCATTTGTCTCTATCTAATTTTAAGATTTTCAGAAGTTATGTCATTCTAAAACTCTGCAAGGCAGCCAGAAAATGTAACTTGTACGTTGTAAATCCGAGCATTTTGACCTAGAGACGCTCTAACCACATAAGGGTCTCTATTTTGACCATCCTCACCACTAAGATTTGAAGGAACGAATAATTTCAAGCACAAAACCGTCTTGAATGACAAATAAACTAAGAAGTAGGATAAAAGCCAATTCTCGCTCTAATTGTTTCTTTTTTTAATTTCAGATATATCTTCTCATGCTTTGGTCCACATTTTTCTGGTCTGGCTTTTTATCTTCGAAATTTCAGTCTCGTATTCATGCTAGAAATTTTTAAGTTAGTTTGAGATCCATTATCATGTTTCAGGTTTAAAAGTCAACCAAGAAGCTTAAATGTTTGAAACTAAGATACGAAGAAAATCCTTTTTCAAACCCTCCTTTCATTTGCTTGAAACATTTATTGACCCCCTTTGAAGAATGGGGCGGGACGAGACAAGATAAATGCAATCGAGGATAGGTTGATAAAACATGATTAAATATTGCTGGCAGGATTAATTGTGATTAATTGGACATTTAAAGAAGGTTACAACTATGTCCTGAGAAAGTTATCTTTTAAACCTTTCATACACCTACAGAGAAAGAGGTTATGAGAACAATTTTGGAAACATCGGCAAGTTAACTAAATGAAATGACCGATGTTATCCTATCACCCTCTCTATGGAGGTACACGTTTTAGCTTGATGGGCATTTTTTCATCTTAAAATATTAGCTATATTCTTCGTGGCTGTTTTAATTATTATAACTAAGAACAGGGCAGTTGTAACGAACTTACAAGTAACGAAAGTACAGTAGTTTGTTCCTTTTTTCGAAAAAGTAACTATAATGCCACTACACTTCAAAAATGCTGAAATTGTAACGGCTCAAAAACCCAAAAAGTACTCGTTACTCGTTCCTTTTCCCACTGAACTAATTTTGATTATTTTTCTCATTGTGGACTTGGACATGAGAGACTTTTTAATAAATTTTGAGCAAAGCCACATATAATAGATTTGCTTGGCTTTGTTGGCAGACCTTTTGGGAGTTTTTTCAAGAGTATGTACATCTTTGAAGTAATATTTGTCTCTTGCTTCGCCACAAATCTAGGGTTTCGCCAGTCCTCCCTTTATCTTTGGCTCATTCTTCAAAACAGAAAAGAGTTTTTATTGCAGTCCGACGTAATTGTTCGGTCAGTTCAAAATTTCATGCTTTTGCCTTGAATAATTGAGTTTTCATATACCTGGGGTGTTTTTCCGCTTTTTTGGATTAAAAATAGACCAATTGAACTCAAATAACTCAGCGCTTCAGAAACATAGTTTCGAGTAACTTCGATTCAAGAAGTATCTATATCTGTCTTCAAAGTTTACTCACTAGCTTTACAAAAATATTACGTAATTAAATAGGTTTTTAGGAAAATAGCTTAATCTAAACCTGACTTTTAAAAATTCAATATATCAAAGTTTTCCTGTTAGGTTTCTTGGGTCTGAAACATATCTCATGGTTTGGAATTTCCATACAAACTTGATAGGAATTTTTCAGTACGTCCCTACCGGTTTTAAGTCAGGGATTTTTTTTTATTTGAGCCAAAATGACAAATGCCAAAATGTAGATGAACTTTGTTCATACATGTTTTGAAAAATCGGCATCACAAGAGTCTCTTAAAATGATTCCATTTTCCTTCATTGCAATTATTAGAACTTGCCCCTTTTCTATTCTTAAAACCTTTAAGTCAAGTTCCACATAATTTTTTTGCAACTTTCTTACCAACACACTATTTACTTGATATGTTGTTTACTTAAGTTTCCTTACAATAAATCAATCCTTAAGCCAAAACACAAGCCATTGTAAGGATTTAGAGAAGGATGGAGCAAAATTTTAAGTCAATAAATAAACAAACAAACAAACAAATTCAAAGGGTTAGCGTGTAAGCTATAAAATCACAAGATTTTCAAATTTTGTAAAAAGTGTTGAAGAGTGTTGAATGACGTTTTCTTAAATGCTTTCTTATCCCTTTTAAATTTTTTGAACTTATATATATTTAGAAAACTGAAAAAATATCTTAAACGTAAAAACTAAACATCAAACATGAAGCACACAGGTTGTTATTAAATTCTAAACTTAAAACTAAATTAGTGTGACTAAGTTGTCTAAAACCACACCTTCAATTATCCTGAAAATGCACGCCTATTCAAAAAGAAAAGTAATTTGTACTTTGTAATGCCATTCCTTTTTTTCAAAAGGAATTCAGGAGCAACGAGTTCCTCGTTTTGGAGGAAGGAACGGGAACTGTAATCCGTTCCTTTTTTCGAGGAACGGCTAAAGCCCTGACTAAGAACCACTGAATGTTATTGGATTGTGAGGCTAACAAAAATAATCATCATTTTCAGTCGGAACAAATCAATTACGTTTCTCTGCAATTAGGACCTTTTAATGTTGACTAGAATACGCATTTTTATTTTAAGCTCAGTCGAACGTCGGGGTCAAAAGTTATGTTTTCTCAAAGCCTAGTGAAAATTCTACTCAGAATGAATGAACTAACTCTTTTATGGTACAAAAGGGCAAGGTCATCTAATATAAGTCCTCTTTAGTAAATGGCCTTGAAAAGACATGGCTTTTCACGCCTGCATTTTTGAGCTGAAAATTGAAATATGTAATCTACTAAGTACAAGCTAGGTCTCGTTTGCAGAAAACGCAATTGAGTTAATCCAATGGATGTCACAATTATCATTAGGGACGGACAAAAAGCGCAAATAAACATAGGCCTTTTGTTACCAAAAAACCGCACAAAACCAGTTCAAAATCGCAAAATTTCAGGTTCAAATTCAAGTTCAGGAAAAGATCAAAATAGCAAATAAACTACAAAAATGACAAAACATTAAATTTCTAATGCTTTCTTATCTTCTTCATTTTTCACTCTTCAAGTCCACAATTTTAGAAATTGATTATGTTTAGGTTACCAATAATGCGCTAGCCTTTGTTGAAAATCCTCAAGATTACAAAACAAATTCCACTTTGGTTATTTACAATGAATTTTCTTTTATTTTATTTCAATCTTGCTTAATGAAAAAGGTAAGCCATTAAGTAAGAAGAAATCCCCCTGATTTAGGAATACACTAAAAGCAGGATATCAAACAAAATTACTTAATTCTTGATCAAAAAGCTAAACTGACAACAAAAGAAATAGGGAAATTTTCATTGAGATTTCCGTCTTTCTTCTTTCACTGAATTTTGCGAAATGCGTTAACTAGTATCAAAATTTCAAACCTGAAAAATGTGCCAAACTCAGTGCAAGTCTTCGTGCAAGTCTTCAAAAAAGAATATAATTTTTTGACAGTTTGAATGGTTTTGACCAAATTCGCGCAAAAGGGTGCAAATAAAGGCGGAAAGTGCAAAAAGGCAGAAAAATCAGTTAATGTTCCCCTAAATCTTTTTGCGTTATTTGCCCGTCCATAACCATTATTATTAGCCAGCCTCTCCAGAATTTCAGTGCCTCGCCAAAACCTTTAACCATTGACTTTGTTTTTAAATCTTCACCCACGCATGAGAAGGGGCTACACCTTTTAGTTTAGAACTAATAGCCAATAACATGCCCAATTCTACTAAAATAGTGTGAGCAACCAATGGTCTGAATATTGAACCAACTCTTCCCCTTGTAGGCAAACCAAACTATTCTTCCGACAAACTAGTGGCAAAGAAATCAGTAAGAACTTAGGCACTGTCCCCCGGACAGAAGTGCTAGGCAAGTTCATACGATTCAAAACAGGACACCTGCAGTCTAAAAGACATCGTCATATCTTACACGACGAAAACGATCCAAGTTGCCTACTGTGCAACGAGGAAGACGAGACCCCTGGCATTTACTAATTGAGGGTCCAGGTTTAATAACAAAGCGTTGGACAAGTTTCCAACATCCGACTTTGCCACATATGCCCGAATGGTCACTTCAGCAACTCCTCGGATTCCTCAAGGGATCTATCAAATGGGAGCTGCTTGACTTACGGGGGCTACTGTAAAAACTGACTGGAAGGAGCGGGAATATCTCTTAATTGAGACACCTTTTAACGGATAGCGGTTTCAATCTGCTAACCGGCTCTTAACAAACAAATAAACAAACAAACAAATGCCCCATTCTATTGTTTTGACTTTTAGCCACAGGTTTCTTAGCAAGTGATTCTTCTAAGAAGCTACTTTAAAAAAAGGAAATGGAGAACGTAACGTTTAGTTGAAACCGGCCCATGCAATCATTCATTCCCAAAGTTTCAAATGACTATAACTTGCATTGACTGAAAGACCATGTCACCATATATCCGATTCTCCCAGTTTGCTTCTAAGTCATTGGATCCTCAAGTGTCAAAACACACATATTCTCAATGACACACATGACTTGGTTAGCAGTTCTTTTGTTTTGATCACCCATCAAACAATGCTGTTTCTATTCGCCTTTTCCCTGTTATTGTGTCTCATCTTTGTATTAGCCCATTTTGCCATCAAATTGTGGCAATGGTCTCAACATTGGAAGCAATTAAAAGTGATTTACGTGCCTTTGGAAGTTCCTTGGCCGTGGTCGATCTTCAAATCAGGAAGTGATCAAGTGTCAAGATTAATCGAGGTCTCAAATATGGTACCTCACAAGTATTTTGGCACTTTCCTCAACCAATCGCCGATCTTAGTCCTCAACGACCTCGACATGATTGAAGAAGTATTGATGGACAATTGTGGACACTTTTTGATTCGGAATGCCCAAATAGGCTCACAGGTTCTCCTTTCACCAGGTACGATATTTAATTGCACTGGCTTAAGTATTATTTAAAAAATCATGTTTTGTTTGTGTTAAACGTAGGGCAATTGGAAATCCTCACCCCACTAATTGATGAAATGACCTTTCAATTAAATGAGGATCTTTTAAAGCATGTTGCCAATCACAGTTTTGTTGTGGAGCGATCTATTAAGAAGATTTGGCGCCAAATGTTGACATTATCCATTTTTGGTCGCCCATTTCAAGAACAAGAGAGTGATTTCCGATGGTTCCAAAAGATTAGTAAAACTTACGCTTATCAGATCAAATCTGGCAAACCCAACGCTAAAGATGAATACAATAGATGTTGCCACGCTTTTGCCACAAGACAATTGGAACAATGGTCCCAAGATGAGAAACGGATTCCAGATTTTGTCCAATTCATGTTACGGTTCATGAATACCTCCAGCCCTATTCAAGGTAAGGTGAATCATTTGGCCTTTGGAAAAAGACTCCAGACAAGCTAGAAATATGTACTTCAGTGCTTCGTCATTCAGAGAGACTTAAAAAAATCAAATTTAGAGAGGCTCAAATTTTCAATAACTGAGGAGGTTGTTACCAAAAAATTCATTTTGAAAATGAAATGATTTCACTGATTTTATTTGGATTTAAAAAAAACCTAATTTGGTATAATTAAACCAAGCAAACATATTCTAATGCTTTATCAAACTAGGGGGGCGAGGCATGGCGTAGTGCAGACTGCGTCGGATTGTTGTGCGAATCGCAAGGGTTCAATCCCTACTGGTTGCCGCCCTCCAAGCTCAACTCTTTGCAGTCCAAATTTAGCGTCGAATTGTCTTTCAATGCAAACAACTACCAATAGGTACCATTGACAGCCAAAAAGTGGCAAGGATCGGGAATTTTCCTTTATGGAACACCCTTTTCAGTGATGTACTGACCCCTCAACAAACAAACTAAAAAAGCACAAACAAACAAACAAACAAACAAACAAACAAAAGCTTTAGCATACTCTCCCGAGAAACTAAAAGTAAATGAAAATTGTTCCGTGCATGCCACTTTCTCAAAACAAAATGATTTCTCTGTTCAGCTTTTTATGAAAATCTCTTTAAGTATAAGTTTTTGAAAGGGTTCAAAAGATGACGTTACGAGACCAAAAGTACTATGATTGCATGTGGCTCCACTCCAAGAAACTTATGGTGGATTTTTGGAAGTATTTTAGCCACAATGAAGGATTGTCCCAAATTCCAGTGACAATTGTGGAAACCATCTGCACCTTTTGAAATATTGCTCTTTCAACCACATTTTTCTTAAAACATTTTAATTGAATTAGTAACCTTTGCATGTAAGCCTCAATATCAACGGCTGATGGAGTAACATTCTGACCAAGAGACGAAGTCTGATTCTTGGGAAAATGAAACATCCAACTCTGTTAAGTTTACAGTGTGGCCCAAAATCGGCTTTACATTGGATTAATACTAAGAGGGGTGATTTCCGCCAATGCGCCGGCGTGGGCGCCAACATTTTATTCATGCAAAACTTTGCTATTACTCTTACCTGCTGATCATTGGAATGCTCGTCCTTCTCACCCTGACCGCTGTTTTTGATCTTGCTGCCTTCAATGTGGCCACCGCCGGCCCTGGTCACGGCACGCAGACGTTTGGGGACGCTGGAGGAGGTTTTGACGATGTAGTCTGCAGTGACCACCTTCTCCCAGCTCTTCTCTATCTTCCTGATAAGATCCTGCCTTGATCTAGCTGGAGTGGACGATGCTGCAGACTCCAGAAATGACCAAACATTGAAGTTGAGCGGGTTTAAATCTGGATTGCTGGGAGGCCAAGCAGTCTTGCTCCAGAAGTTGTTCTGGCCGAGGTTATTGACGAGCCAGGCTTGCGTTGAGTTTGAAGTATGGTCTGGGGCCCCATTTTGCATGAAGACAAAGTCCCCCGGTCCATAATTCTCCTCCACCCATGTCTTGGCCGCCGTTAAGACCCTGGCCTGGTACGTGGCTGTCGTCACGTTCTCGTCGGCCGGGAAGATGGTCAGGGGCATCTTCTTGCCGTCTGAGGCCACCAGGGCCCAAACCATCACCTTCTGAGGGTTCTTTGTCCTCATCTTGATCCTCTTCTCCTCTGGCGTGTTGACAGTCATCAAGATCCTGTCATTTCTCCTCTTGAAGATGCCGTCCACAATGAAGATCTTCTCATCCGACCATCCAATAACCTTCCCCGGTTTGACTTGCATCCAGTCCAGGAGCTCCTGTGACAACGTGACCCTCTTCTCCTTCTGGACCTGGGTGAGGAGCTGCCTGGCCAAGAAGGGCTTGGAGATGATCCCAGTGTCCATTGCGAGCCTCTGGGTGGTGGACTTGGACAGGTTGAGGGCCTTGGACACGTTCCTGATGCTCCTGTTGTCCTTCTGCCTGACCATCTCCTGCAGCCTTTTCCGGTTCGCCACTGTCCTGACCGTCCTCTTCCTTCCCTTGCCCTGGGCTGTCTTGACCGTGCCTCTCTCCTGATACCTCTTGAAAACACTCGACACAGTCTGTCTGGACACATTGAAGTCCTTGGCAATGGAGATGGCATTGTGGCCTGCTTCCCTGAGGGCCACGATCTTGATCTTGGTGTCGTCATCAAGGTTGGCCATGGAGCCAGAGGTTTGCGTCGAGGTCGAGTCAAGGTAAGTTTCACGATAGTCTGGTTAGCCATTTGCAATGTTATTAAGTGAAAAAAGCCTGCAAATTGCCCTAATTAATGAGGTAATTACTTACTGATTGGAATTGATGAATCGGGCGTGGAACAAAGGGTATTTGTTGTCCTCTTTGTCGAGGAATAACTCCTTGGGACTTGCTTTGATGTTGTTTTTGGCACCGTTTGATTCAGCTTTGTTTTGCGCGTTTAGTCCATATAAGAAAAGGTGCCAAATTCAAATTTTTTATATAAGAAAAATTCGAAAAACTGTGTAAAGCCAATTTTGGGCCACACTGTAAAGCACATAAATATTAAGTACCGATGGAAAAAACCAAGCTTTCAATCTCTCTCACGCGAGGCTGCTAGCTTTAGGTTTGCCATCACCCCTTACATGGTACACGCTCTTGCAAATCAAGAAGCCAGTTCCTTCTACATAGCGCCCCTGATCCGAAGACGAATAAAGCAAGGGGTGCCATTCGCGTTCACCTTCAGAAGAAAGCCTATTTCCTCATAGCATTCAACAGTCAAATGATAGACCCTGAAGGCTTATTGGCAGCCCTAGTTGGGCGAATCGTGAATATGATTGGAGATTGGATTGTTTTCATCACTAATTCCAAGACCCTTTTCCTGAATCAATTTAGATCTCTTGATTTTGAAAAATTTTTGAACTCTTCTGGATCATTATTAAGAGGCGACGAGTGGCATTGTTATTTGAAATTATTCACACACTTTATATTAAGTCAACTTCGACTTCTTGATGTTTTTCAAAAATTCTTCAAGGGCCCTTGAAGATCCCAGACCCCCGTCTAAATAATCTAATCTAAGAGGATTTATTGCGACTCATGTTCATGTCAGGGCGTATAAATATGCAAAAAATATAGATATATGTTTTATCATATATAAGCAATGGTGACATGTCAATTGGTAAAAACGTTAAAATGGTCGACTACAAAGTGATATCCTAAAAGTGAGATCCTAAAGTGAGATCCTAAAATATAATTGCAGGAGTTCAATACAATTATTTTCACGGCCTAAGATAAAAGTATTTTGGTGGCCGAACAAGGAAAAACTGACTCGAACTCGTGCTTTCACTTAGTATAAAGCGATGTCATGTGAGCATTTTCCATTTCAGACATTCATCTTTTAAAGCCACAATCATGCAACCCTTTTTGAGTGATTTTTGTTGTTATGCAATGTAATAGAAACTAAAAATAAAATAATGGATAAACGACACTTGAATCCATTTCTTTCCCCTTTGCAATGAGAGGGAGCCTTTTTCTAGCAAAATTACGGCTTTTAAGTTTTAAGCAGTTTCGAAGTTTTAGCAAGCGTCTTTTAGTCAAAAGAAAATGAATTACCGTGCTGTTATTTGACTTAAAAGAAAACCACTTTCCGTTCTAGTCGTTGAAAACCCGAGCAATAAAATTCAAGAAGTACGTGAAGAAAATGAGAAAAACCTGGATCTTAGGTTTGTGGTTGGACTGGCCATTGATATCTTTTCTTTTGGCCTGGACTTGTTCATGGAATGTGTCCATGATTGTCTTTGTTACTTGGCCCAAGATCAAGAGCTTCAGACAAAAATTCAGGTACGTCTTGCCAGCAGACCCTTTGTTTGTTTGTTTGTGGTGGAGTCAGAACGCAGCTTCGCAGCTATGATCTGATAGAGGCTGTCCACCATATGGGGATATTGCCGCTCCACTTGGACAAGCTAACAAGCAAGCATTAATTTTTACCTCACCCTCGGAAATGACCCCAGGTTCGCCCATTTAAGCCGTCAAGAGCCGTGACTTCTGCATGTAACTTAATACCACAGGTCACTAGGACTCGGCAAGCCCGGGATCGAACCGGGGCTTGCCTTGTTTGCATTGAAAGACAGTTCAACGCTAAATTTTGACTCCGAAGAGTTGAGTTTGTAGATTTGGTTTTTGCATTGAAAGACGGTTCAAATGCTAAATTTTGACTCCGAAGAGCTGAGTTTGTGGAGAGTGGCAGTCAGCCGGGATCGAACCCCAACCTTCCGCACGACAACCCGACGCAGTACGCACTACGCCATGCCTCACCCCCCTAGCAGACCCTTATTAACTCAAATCCCTCAACTAATTTCGAAGAGGACTAATTTTGAAATCAGAAACTTTGGTTAAGAGAACACATTGTCACGCTTTTGATTGCGGAATATGAGAATGAGATAAACCCTACTCCGCTCAAAGAAGAATGAGGAAACATTTTAGATTAACGATAGTTAAGCCAAAATGTTTCTTTGAGGACTTTTCTGACAAATGTCATTTTTTATTTGGCTGGATCCGAAATCAGAAAAACAAGAAAGAATGGACCTTAAAAAATATTTCTAGTTTTCTTTGATCCAAAACACTCGAAAAACTATTTTTCAAAAGCTTTTGGAGCTATAATCAATGTCTTAGAATTCAAACAATGGACTAACGCAATTTTTAAGATGATTTTTTTGTGTGCAAAAAGCGTCAGAAATAATAAGATCATTTTTGTTTGTTATCATTGTTTGATGAGCGACAAAGAACGTCTGTTTTTTGGCTTTAAAGACTCATTGCATTATGCTATTACTAGGACCAGGAACTTCAGATCGTATTTTTTAAAAAAAATCTTTCTTGTCTTTTTTACCTTTATCCATCGCGATTGTTTTCGTCTAATTTGAATTGTATGTGTCTTTTTAATCTTATCGGGCAACTTTATTCGCCTTTTCTCGTGTAATCGGTCAAAAACTTGGATTTTCTTGGATTTCAACCTCATTTTCAATTTTCCTCCCAAGCAAACAATAACTTCGAAGAAAGTTCAACGCCAAAGCTTAAGGCAAAATGATAATTTTATTATCAGTTGCGGATTTGCACAAACCAAACACAATCTACCCTTATAAATTAACATGTACTCGTACTGTTCCCCCACAGACACAGAAAGAAAAGATTGCCATAGGGTTGAAAAAACTTTCTGGACATGAGAACAATTTGACAGTTTTATTCGTCTAAACTTCCTGTCCCTAATTATCACGACTAAACAGCACAGAAAGAAAAACCAAAACCTTTTGCGTTCAAACAGTTGCATTTTGTCGAATAACCTTTGGCTTTAGCTTTCTTTTACTTTGGCCAAGTCAACATGATATTTTACAAATTATTTTGGGTGATTTTGGGGGGAAAATTGGTGTCTTGAGGAATAATCTTTTTTGATAACTTTCATAACTCTATTTTCTATATTGGTCCAAATCCGTATAGATAGAAATTGATGGGATTTATGCAGACCTTTGGGATAGCCAGAAGTGTCCCAATTTCGAGGATTTGGAAGGCATGCAAGCAATCGAACATATCATTGAAGACGTATTTCTTCACAACTTCAAAGAACACATGCTGATTCGACACACTGCCAAGGATTTCAAATTTCAGCAAGATCAACTCATCATCCCAAAAGGTCAAGAGGTTCATATACCCTTATCGATGGCTCAGCAAGCATTTTCCACCGAAAATGCCGACAAGATGTTTCCCTCTATAAGCAGGTTAGAATCCGCAAAACTGTTAGCGAGGATTTACTCACACAGCTTACTTGTTTCAGACATTTAGATCCACTCAGTGTAGCTCTGCTCAAAATGACAAAAGCCACTCTAATGATCGTTTGCAGACAGTTCCGATTTCATCCAAGAAAAGTGGAAGATGTTCAAAGCATCGAAGGCGAAACCTTGAGAGCAGAATTAAGAATGACTCCAAGATCAAGAAAGAGGAAAATTGGAGTCGTATCTTCTCCCATTTTAAAGAGTAGCACGTACTGATTTACTTACTGCGAGTTAATGTGTTAATTACAAGGTAAAAAGTTGGATAAGAGTAATACGACAAATAAACGAAATAACAATAGTTACTTCGAACAAAATCGACCACTTCAAAACTAGAAAAAAGGTGATTGATTAGACCTGTGTCAAATACTTTCAACATGGGGGATTATTCATTCAGTTAAATCAGTTAATTTTAATGCATTGGAAAAATTATAAATGACTTTTTACCCCGTTTTTTCAACCAAAATAAATTTCTAGGCAGATTTTGACTTTTTAACAGAATAACTTTTTAACAGAATGTCAATCTTACCGTTTAGGCGTTAATTTTGAATACCTGCTGCTCTAAATGAATAAGGTATTGACCTTAAGATTGCATATTGCTTCTGATTGACCTAAAATGATTTTTTTTACTAGGGGTGACTCTCAGTTTAGAATATTTTAACAACTTTCATTTGAAATAATTTTTTTTCTGACCTCGAAGCCGTTTTGATTAAAATTGAAAAAAAAAAATCGCGCTGTGTTTTTTTTTGTGTGTGGGGGAGGGATTTTTTATTCCCGCTACAAGAAATGCGATTCCCTGTAGTTTGAAGAATTTCCCGACTGCTTCCATTCTATCCCCAATAGGATTCGAACTTCGGCCGTCTGGGGAAGCACTTACGCAACCTACACGCTAGTTCGCTCCGCTATTCTGGCTTCCTTGAAGGATTTATCTCGACAGCTTCAATCTGACCCCCATCAGGATTCGAACCTACGCCGTCTGGGGAAGCACTTACACTCGGCTCTTTTAAGAGCGCGCCAGTACGCGTGGTTGAAAATTTAAATAAATCAAAAGAGAACTCAGATTCAACCCCCCATTCAAGGGTTCTACAGATCTGCCAACACTAATTCGTTGGTAGACGAAATATCATAAATGTTGATTTTATATTTTATGTAGTAACGTTAAGATTTAACTTTCTTTACAAATAATTTCTTTCCTTGTAGCGGTAATGAAAAAATCCGTAACCCATCCCCCAAAAAAGGATTCTACAAAATGTTCTTGCAAAAAGGACTTAAAAGGCAAAAAGATTCGTACAAAAAATTGATAACAATTTAAAGGCTGCATAGTCTTTTTTGATTAAAATTCATGATAAGGGTTTTTAGTACAAAGGTAACAATTAAATGCAAAAATGCATCAATTTTTTAGAAGTATGACATTGCAGTTGTAGTGTCGTTTCTGTTAATAAATTAGCAAGCACAATAATTGTATACTTCTTGTTTTGATACTTTTTGTCTTTATTCTCAAACTGGGAATTTGAAATTCCATGAGGCATGGATCTAGGTAATGCAAGTCCAAATATTATAGTGCTAAAATGGAAACAGCACTTTGAAATGCTTTGCTAGAGCCAGGGGTCAGAACCCACAATCGTTTCCGTGGATGGGGTAATTCTACATACTTGTTGCATCCATGTGAGGACTCTTTATTTTAATTTTTACCTCTCGAATCTTCGAGGTTGCGTTAAGTCTTTGATACTAAAGTCATTGTTTAAGATAGTTGAAATAGTTTGAAGTACTTACATTAAAGACAAAAATTGTTAGGTTAGGAAAGGTTAAGTTAGATTTGAAATGTTGAATGTTTTAAATTCAAGTTTAGAATCTCGGAACCTCAAGTATTTGGGGTTCAGATAGTAGGTAAGAAATGGGCTTTTCCACTTAACATAACCTTTGCTGCCACTTACCAAGGATTCATGAAGCTTCCATCTCGCTTGATTGAGAATCAGTTGTCGCAAATCCGAATTCCAACTTAATCCGGATGTGGGCATCTATTGGCTTATCACTTTGGTGCTTGAAAGGATTCATCCCATGGGGATATCAAATTCATGCCCTTAGGTTGATAGTTAATTAGTTATTTCTTATCTTACAAATCGGAAGTGTCGGGTTTGCGGTAAGGATACCTTATGAACTGTGGTGTTGGGAGGAAAAGATAGTTTTTGGTGCTGTTTCTTTTCTGGAACTAAAATTTCAACCCTAAATCCAAATTAAGCGAGCAAAAATGCAAATGGCTAAAGGGTATCCTGATTTTTTTTTCTCAAATTCTTAGGGATACAACCAACAATCATCCAAAATGTTTAAACAACTTCAAACGTAACCCCAAAAGTTGTTCCTGAATTAGCCCATGTCGATGACAAAAGTACAATTATAAAGGGGATCGTTTGTATCTCGGTCAAGTAGCCTATTATAAAGCTGTTTTTGGACATCCGGGACATTTAAAAATGAAGCAATACAGATCAAGAGCTGTCCACGAGACACAAAATCACTATTTTTATGGACCAGGCTTTCTCATGGCATTGCAATTGCTAATCACACTCGAAATTTAAGTTCAGGGGATGTAAACAGTAAAAATTTGTTAAACAAAAACGAAAAAGAGAAGGATAATTTCTTTGTGAGTAAAGATAACCACTGTGTTGGCGTGATTGGATACCGTGTACATTGGGTATGACATCTATTGATTGGAGCACATCGCAACGTATGTTACTTTTTACTGAGTTACTTTTTACTGAGTCATTAAAATGTGCCTCAAGTTGATACTGATAATTGGTTTTCAAACTTTGCCGTACAAAATGGACACAAAAGAGTGGAATGGAAATCTTGTAACAATGCTAAAAGGTTGCGCTTATTTTCTACATTCATGGTTGGGCTTAAAGGAGTCTAATTGCCAAACACTTAGATTGAAAAGTTAAAAAAAGACACTTCTTTTCCATACTTAGGCGACAACGATGTACCTCTCATGAAGGTCTAAATTTGAAATCAATGTTTATGACAATAACATTTTTTGTCCTCTCAAATTTTAGCTATGGTTAGAGCTAAAGGAAAAAAAAAACACTAGTAACATAAGAATTCTTACCTGCCGTATCTTCTTGAATTTCCTTCAGTGTTTGAGAGTCCAACTTTTTGAGTCATGTGCAGGTTTGCAATTCCATTGTTTCACGAGCCATTCTGCTTGTCTCAAAATATTTTGCTGGGATGCATTTTTCTCCTTCGAAAACAAGTCAAGTCAAGGAAGATCTGACAAAGCAGCTGCGCAACTTTTGTTAACAAACAACTTATTTGCCTGAATTTTAACTTTTGGATGACGGTCAACGATTGGCAGAATGTTAGTGAAAGTAAACCAATGAAAAAAAAATAACAATCCTTTTGCAAAACATTTTTTCTTACGGATACATTGAATGATATCATGTCATGGTTATAAGTAGATTTTTTTTGGTTAAGTACACATTAAAGTGCACTTACACGACACGTTTCATGTCTTGTAGGCCGAATGTTAACATACTTAATTCAAAAGGTGGAGTATAGACTAGATGACGTTGAGCTCTAGAACGGAAAGTGTTTGAGGATCCTCTCACAATCTTTCACGGTTCTGCACTGTTTGCCCCAGACTGTACAATCTTCATTGTTTGTAGTGTAAAAAGCAGGAAATCGACATTTGAGGGGGCTTTTAACCTACTTTTAAGCATTCTTTTGTCACGAAATAAAAAAGAAAGGCAAAGAACTAACTCCAAAGAATCGGTTTGGTGTTTTGGAGGAGGTCCAAAAAGAAGAGGAAATCCGAAATTCTACCCAACTTTGTCCATCTCAGATGACAAGTCTTGACTCATTTTCTCATTCTTCATTAATAGCAGGACCAAAAGGTGATTTTTTTAAACCCTAGAATTCCACTAGATATGATGACCTGTGTAGCCTTTTTCTCATTCAAAAGCAAGTTTTTCAAAAATCTGTGTTTTATGTGGGTTATATGTAATTCTATATCTTTGGCTTTTTGTGTTACAACATACAAAAATGGCATTTTCTCCATCTTAACTAAATTTTCAAAGACTTATATTGTTTGAGAATGTTATATGCCCAGAGATACTTTCCGCTTCTTTGGGTCAAAAATGGATTGCCTCAGCTCAAATATCGCCGATTTTATTTTAACATTTGAAAAATACTGAATTTAGTAGATTATTAGGAGGATAAACTTTAATATGGACCTTACTGAAAAACTTGGAAAACTGAAAGAGGGTTATTTCAGTACCAGGTAGCTCTGGCATGGGTGTCACATATGAGTAGTGTTTAGATTTGATCCTCAATAATTAAATATGTCAATGTTGCAGATGTAGAGGAAATCAAGGGTAAACTAAGTAATTCCTGCGGAAATGCGCAATAAATTGGAAAAGTTTCCAGTGCAGTGATGAAGGCAAATCTCGACCGTATTCATGCTTTAGTACGAGTTTAGAACAAGATCAATGCCAAAACAAAGTGAATAAATTCATTTCTAGAATTCAATTGTAAAACTAGAAAATTTGCTCATCAATGTTTTATTTTTCCATTTATTTATTACTTAAATGATAATTCAAAAAAAAAAGGATCACATTTTTATATTTTCACCTTAAGGTCATGAAATGTTAAAGATGCCAACTCAATTAGATCCAAAGGCAGGGGTGAGGCATGGCGTAGTGCGTACTGCGTCGGTTTGTCGTGCAGATGGCTGGAGTTCGATCCCGGCTGACTGCCACCCTCAAAACTCAACTCTTCGGAGTCAAAATTTAGCATTTGAACCGTCTTTCAAATGCAACACACAACTTTCCAAACTCAACTCTTCGGAGTCAAAATTTAGCGTTGAACTGTCTTTCAATGCAAAACTAGGCAAGCCCCGGTTCGATCCCGGGCTTGACGAGTCCTAGTGACCTGTGGTATTAAGTTACATGCAGAAGTCACGGCCCTTGACGGCTTAAATGGGCGAACCTGGGGTCATTCCCGAGGGTGAGGTAAAAATTAATGATTGCTTGTTAGCTTGTCCAAGTGGAGCGGCAATATCCCCATATGGCGGACAGCCTCTATCAGATCGCAGCTGCGAAGCTGCGTTCTGACTCCTCAACAAACAAACAAACAAAAGATCCAAAGGCTGGAGGTTCTTTTCTGTGCTCACTAACTCATTCGGTTTAATACTTAAAGGTAAGCTTATCAATGAAGGTTTTGAGAACAGATCAACATTTGGAAGCATCAATCATTATTGCATTTCTTCGTCATTTTGTGTCCCAATGTCGTCTTTGGAACTGCTTGGAGTTTTCGAACATCATCATTGATGTCAATGGCTGGGGCTTCTTGGGAGCTTCTCAGTATCACTTAATTAAGGCTTTTAAAAGACCAAAAAACTTTGAGAATCTTCAGACTTTGAAGGGCAAACGATGGTTAATCAGGAAGGTGGATGGTCCATTGACACTTCATAAACTGGACTTTCTTTGACATTGGTTCCACCGACAAAACAGATCGATTTCACTCGATGTACCTTCTCAGGCTCCTCGCGCCAAACACCCAAAAAGAGGGAGGTCAGGTGTTGAGTTAACCTCTCTATAGCAAAATCTAGTCGAATTAGCATTCGTCGAATATATACTCTCCCTAGCTGCTGCATTTCAAACACAAGAGTTGTCACAAGTATATACATGAGGCCGGTTAATCTGACTTGATTTTGGTATACTCTTGCTTTTGAATTAGGTGCGTTAACATGCGGCCTACATACAAGTCGGGATGAACTTCAACATCATCGATGTTGCAACCTCTTGTAAAGACCTCTTTAAAACGAAAGGAAAACCTGTAACTGAAACTTTGAAGTTTTTCTTGAACTTAAAAATAAAACGCGTCGTGTAACGGAACCATTGATGACTAATGATTACAAGGAACCCTTATGGGTTCGTGTAGCTTGGTTCTATATAAACAGATCAATATAGCACTTCCGGAGTACAGACACCGTTAATATTTTGATTGGCAGGTTATTATTGTACTATTATTTAGATCCTTGTCATGATAAATCAAATCCTTGGGTGAGGATTTTTTGCGGAGAAAATGCCTCTCAGGAACTGTTCAGTCCTCGAGGAAACAAGTTTGACTCTCCTTTATTTGACTAGACATACCCGTATTTATACATAGTAGAAATGACTAGAATGAGTGACTAGAATACGAGCATGAGCTATGACTCAACATTTCCC
>JAAGOF010000284.1:96129-114639 GCA_010645155.1 Tigriopus japonicus
CTCGGATGTCCACGGGTGTAACGGCACTATCACGATTCACAAGTTCCATGAACTGAGGGCAGCAGGTCGGACAAACCGACTGCGCCATGTTCAGTCCTCGAGGAAACAAGTTTGACTCTCCTTTATTTAACTAGACATACCCGTATTTATACATAGTAGAAATGACTAGAATGAGTGACTAGAATACGAGCATGAGCTATGACTCAACAGGAACTAAGTCCACCGTGACAATAAAGTCAAATAAAGTCAAAAACACAAGTACTGACATAAAATGGTGCAATAATGGTGTTCTATTCTCCTCCCCGACTTTTTTCAAGGAAACTTTTAAACGCTAATTCACACCCACAGACGGAGAACCATTCTGATACCGGACATGAGATTGCCTATCGGAAAAACTTTGGACAATGTGATGGCTGGCTTCGCTGGCCGGGCGAGACTCAACCCTCCAACCCTAGCCGCAGTTTTTCCCTTTCAACTCCACAATGTTTCTGACCCTATTTGTCATCGATTCAATGAGAGCATCCACAGTAGAGCTGTGCATCGGATCCGAAAGGTCCCCAAAATCCAATCCGAACTTAATTTCTTAAATCCGAATCCGAATCCGAATCCGACAGCTTCCATTCAATCCGAACGAATCCGAATCCGAAAATTTGCTACTCAATCCGAACGAATCCGAATCCGAAAATTTTTGCCTAATCCGAACGAATCCGAATCCGAAAATCTTCTGCCCAATCCGAACGAATCCGAATCCGAAAATTTGGAGCAAAATCCGAAAAAAAATCCGAAAATTTGGCGATAATCCGAAAAAATCCGAAATTTTTTAGCTCAATCAGACATTAATTCAAAATTTTTTCCTCATTCCGATTTATATCTGATTATTTTGTTATTTTGGCATAAATTGGAAATCACAACACAACTTCAACTAGAAGTGCCCAGAACACAATCTTTTGATATAATATACTTTATTAATATTTCCACATTAAGTCTTAATTTTTTTAACATTTTGGCATTTTTCAGAAAAAAATAAGCATTTTCTTGTTTTTTATGCAAAATATTTCAGGACAATTAGAGCAAATTAAGGAATGCTCTTTGCACAATAATAATCTTTATTGCGAGGACTTGCCTCATTGGATTGAGAATACAATATTCAATACAGACTATATCAATTAAGTACATGTTTGTCCATTGAGACGGGCCCATTCTGGGTTTTGGTGAGGGTGAATAGATTTTCCCAAAATGAACCAAATATGTTAAAATGTTTACAAAAGGATATTAATTCAAAAAATCACAAGCATACCAGCAGTCAAATGCAGAAAAAACTGCGTAATTAAATAGGGTAAAAACATTTCTATCTTTAAGTCAGTTTGGTGTCAAGTGGGCTGATATTTACGCACTTAATTGTAATCCAGGGGCGAATACTTGGCAAAATCTTTACTTTTTCAAATAGGATGGTTTTGCTTTGAAGACGTTTTGTAACTTTTTGATGCTGTTTTTACTACAAAACCTTTCTATGATTCTCTTAATATAGAAATATTTAATCTGCAAATGCTATTATTTAATTGGTAAAATCTGAAACATTAAAATACCTTGTGGAGTCATTAAAAAATTCAGAGTTGAAGGCAGGAGATTGCATTTAAATCATCAAACAAAAAAGGTCTCAAGATGAAAATATTGTGAATTGAAATAAAAAAGTAAAATGAAAAATTTGGATTGGTTTCGGATTATGTCGGATCCGAAAAATATTTCGCAAATCCGAATCCGAATCCGACAGGTTTTGGCGAATCCGAACGAATCCGAAGCCGAAAATTCGCGGTAAAATCCGAACGAATCCGAATCCGAAAATTCGCGCTAAAATCCGAACGAATCCGAATCCGAAAATTCGCGCTAAAATCCGAACGAATCCGAATCCGAAAATTCTTGCGTCAATCCGAACGAATCCGAATCCGATCGGATTCGGATCCGACTTTTCGGATCTGATGCACAGCTCTAATCCACAGTCTCGAGAAGTAGAAAAGGTTCGATTCATTTTAAACACTCATTTTGAGGATTGTCCACAAATTTTCAATGAGATTTAGGTTTGGGGAAAAGTCTGGCCATTCATCTTTCCTCTAATACCATTGAAAATGATTTTCTAACCATGTGGTGGTTGTTTTGGCTGTGTGGGGAGGAGCGCTGTCTTGTTTACAATGGCATTGGAAGTGGAGGGCGCACAGACCATAAAAAGGTCATTATATGATCTGTGGGAGGGCGCCAATTTTCATTCATTTAGTGGGCCCGGCCGTCAGGTTTTAGGCATCATAGAGTCTATAGAGAGGTCATTATCGTCATTTTGTCTGCCTTGTTTATTGCTTAAACTGGCCAGAAGTTGCGTGTAAGGCAAATATTTCCGAAGAATATCGTAAGATACTTGCCCAAATAAGTGGAAGATCATGGTACAAATGAAAGTGCGCAAGACAAATATTCAATGCCAAATCCTCTAATTGTGTGATTTAATGCCTGTGAATTGATTTTTCATCTTCATTGAACATCTTAGTATAATTTGGGAGAAGCAAAGCGTAGACAGGAGGCCACATGGCCAAAATACTTAATGTTTTTTAAAAACTCGCCTTTTGCGAATACGTTTGTTTGGACTAGATATCCTGAGATAGATATTGGCCGTTTTATGCTAACACACGGTGCCGATGATTCACGGTGGTGATTGGTCAAGAGCATTCAGTTGAACATTCAGCTAATTCTAACGAAGTTCATTAACAAACCAGAGTACTTCTTCTTTGTTGATTTTGTAGTGATCTGACTTGGTGCTGGGGTTGCCAATTTACTTAGGTGAAATCATATTCCCCACTGTCTAGCAGCCTTCATAAACAGGTTTTTTCTTTAAGAAGCGTCGAAGGCAAGGCAACCCTGATTTTTGTGACTTCTGAGCAGGGTTGCAAATCAAACTCAAATTCGTGTTAATACAAGAGCAAAGCACCCATTCTCTATGAGGTAACCCTACCTTGCAACCTCCCGTGAAAAAACTTGCACAAGCCAAGATTTCACATCACTGAGATTTTGTTGTCAATCACCCGATCATGTGAATTAATCGAACCAGCTTAGATAATTAATTGGCCCCTGTTTAAACTCCACACTAGTTGAAATTCACTTTTTGCATATCGGGTAAATACTATTGACAAATTTCCAGCAGACTTGAGGATTTTTGATAACCAAACTGCCCTATCAAATGAGCAAAATAGTTTAGATGTGTTTCTTAGAAGAAAAGGTTCCTTGAATCTTGAACTTCGGCTTCCCGCATGATGAATGACGTCACAGACAGTCCCTGCCAAGTCGGGCAATCATAGATTTGACGGCCAATCTCTGCCTTTTAGTATCTCTAGTTTGGACCAGTTTCAACTAGTTGCTGATGCTAAACGGCCCTTGCTGCCCACAATGAAATTTTACGATCGGCCTGCCCCGGTACCTCCACTCTGGGACCTCTGTGATAGGCATGGCAGGCAGCGCATGATAGGTCAGTATTTCCTCCTCGTAATTGGGTGTTCTTGGCGATGTTTATTTTTCGTAAAGAACCGCCATTTATTGACTAAGTTATTCAATTACAGAAAGCCCAGTTAATTTGAAATTAATCCAGAGCTCCCAAAAAACGAAGCTCTTTTGTTCAAATTTGCCATCCCGTGTGATTTGTTACCCTTTATGATTGTCAAAGCAGAGCGATATTGACTTAGTTATGCGAAAATCAGAAAATTTACTTGATTTGCAATCTGTTACGATCACCTTTGACTTTTGGTAAGCGAAGTCCCAGTCAAAAGGTTGCGAGTTTTCACAAAACACAAATCATCGTATGAATACAGTACCTCATTGACAGTCGCACAAAGTGCAGAATAACTCAGGGATGACGCAGAAGGCTGACAAAATACCCAAAACCATTAACATTGGGGAATACTTTATAATTTCTTTTGCGGGGACTTTGCTTGAGTTCTTGGCCCAAACTATGTTGCCAAATTTGTGGGTGGGAAAAGATAGACCGGACTTTCAAGAGACCAAATGATTATTTTCCAATTGTCCAAAGTCCACAAGTTGTCCTTTGCAAATTTTACCCAGCAGCCTTCATTTTTGGGGAAAGCAGAGGCTTCCATTGTTGCCGATATGAAGTGGTATCCTATTAGACTTTGAAATAAAGCCTGAAACACTCTCTGGATGTGGAATAACCCAAGGATGGCTCAAGTGTACATAAATGCACACTGGGTCCAATAAGTACAATGAAAGTTCAACGGAACAATACATTTGTTGTAAAAACTTCAAATTTTAGCACAATGATCTGGGTCCCAGTGTGTTTAGTCGAATCTCGAAATAAGAAATCTCAGTTTAAGACATTTTTGCGATATAAGAAACTTTTCCGTGCTGACCAAAATTTTACCACATAAGAATTCTCTATATATAAGAAATTTTCCACTTTTCCTCAATCTCGATAAAAGAAACATTTTCAAAGTTTTGGCCTATGTCTCTTGCTTCAATTGTTCACAGCACAAAACAAAACAAATGGAAGCATTTCTAAAAGGATCAATGCAGTGCTTCCATATTTTGCGCTTTTGCGCAAACTTTGCGGTTTTTAGGGTGCCTTTTGCGCACTTTTTTGTGCTCTTGCGCCTTGCGCTTCTTTTGAAAAAACAACTTGCCCTTTTCAAGTGTCGGTCAAAAGAACGAAAAATTGCATTTTGAACCCTAAAATCGCTAAAAATTGCCCAGCATGCCACTCACCAATAACTATTTTAATGACATTAAGTTTAAAAAAATAATTTGTCGACAATCGCTAAAAATTGTCCAACATGCCACTCAACAATTACTATTTTAATGACATTAAGTTTAAGAACATAATATGTCAACAAATTTGAAAAATAATATAAGCTCATTTTGCCATCAAATTTGCAATGCTTAAGAGTGAAAAAATTAAGTGTCTGCTAAAACAAGACCCAGTGGAAAATAAGCAATCCAAGGAAGTGTCAAGTGAACCCAAGAAAGTCTCTCAAATTTGAAGTAATTTTAGGTCAAACTGAGAATAGAAGATTTGCAGTTGAGATATTCCAAAAAAATAGCAAAAACAACTTCGTCAGTATGGAAGCATGGAAGGCTCAAATTTTTAAAAAAGTTGTTTGTCCCTGAATAGGTTAGATAATTTACCAATCATATTATGACAAAATTGTACTTTCTTATTTCATTTTTTTTGTCAAATTGAGATTGAAACAAGTTCTTAAGCTTTGTAATAGAGATATAAATGCATGCACTTGTAATGTAAATTTGTGTGTTTTAATAACTACTTTTAAAAGCTAAATTTTTGAGTCATTGTCGGATTTTGTTGCAATGAAAGTAAGTTTATAAGATTATAAAAAGGTGAGGTAAACTCCTCTGGTAGTTTCCTTGTATTTTTTTATCGTTTCTTGAGCCAATTTTCTTGAGTCTCGATATAAGAAAAATCTCGAAATAAGCAACATTTTGCCGTCGACAGAAAAGTTTCTTATGTCGAGATTCGATTGTATTTTTGAAATTCATCCTGAATTACAGTGGTTCCTGAATAACCTAAAGCCTTAAAAGGATAACATAGTGTCCCTATATTGAGAAACTGCTTGGGCTAAACGGTGGTTCCCAGTTTTGTGAGCCCTGATTCATTGTTAATTGGCGGTAAATAAAATAAAAACTTAGAAGAGAGCTCTATGATGCTGAAATTTTACTTCCCACAGGTCCTAGGGGAGGCAACAACCATAGCTTTTGTCGTCAGTAGATTACCAGTCTCTCAATGCCGGGTCTCTAACATGACCTGTTTTGGTCAGCCTTTTGTCGATTTTCAGGCGCTTTGCCTCCTTTTCCAAGGTTAAAGGTTCAGTTACACGACACGGTTTATATCGCAGATCGAGATACACTTCAAAGTCACAAATACTAATTTTCCATTGCCATGTAAGCAAGTGTCCGCAAGAGGTTGCGAGTTCGTATATATATGATGTCGCACTTGGCCTCAAAGTGCAATATAAAATGTGTCGTTGGTCTACACGTGAAACAAAATAGCAAATATTTGGCCACATCCAAGACAAAATAAGCGTCAGGGCAAATTTTATTAATGTCTGGCAAAAATGTCTTACTTTCAACAAGTTGAAAAATAATTGCCCTAAGGCTAACTTTTTCTCTTCGACCACAGAGTTCCAGAGGGGTCATGTTTAGATAGATTCTGCTAACAATTAGTCGTACAATTTTCAGGCCCCAGCTGACCATTGGTTTAATGATCACTAGTGTCCAAAAAAGTTCACATTCTTTGATCGCAACATTCCAAAGTAACCACATCAACCAAGCACAAATGGTAGAACAGTTTGCGCTAACTATCCACTGAACACTGTATTTGGGCACAACGCGCCATGGAAAAAATCAAGTTTCCACATGCAACCTTGTTATTTGACACCTGTGACTTGTCCAACAAATCTTCAGTATGCCCACCTTGTGGTCAGACTCAGGTGTAGTTGCCAGATGGGAATTTGCAATGCCACTCTTGGCAACATTTCATAATATCTTGTCAGTGGCAATGTGTCACTAAAATGTCTTCAGGTTTGGTTGCATGGTGTAACTTTTGAAAATATTTCCTATTTCGCCAAAATGTTGGATAAAATTTTCGATCTGGCAATCCTGCTTAAACAAGACCATGAGAAAAGCTGGCGTGCTTTGCAGTCTTTCAAGTTTGAAAGTGTTCTAGATTTAGAGATGCCAAACATGACGTGCCCCTCTTTTTAAGGGATTTTACTATTCCAAAATAGTTATAAGAATAGAGAGGTACTTCAAGTATATTGATTGCAGGCCAATAAAAAGATCTCTGTTGTTTTATGATTCATTAGATATTTAGATAACAAAGGTTCAATTTGGTTTCATTGTAAAAGTAGAAATGGCATGTGTCTAACATATTTTGGCAACCCTAATTGACTTTGCCGTCCATGTGTGTGCACTTGCACAGGGTTAGCAAGACTTTTGTACTGCTTAGTACAGGATTGGCAAGACTCGTCGGGATAGCAAAACTCATTAGCAAGACTTTGGTTCAATCGAAAGGAAATGTTCTGATTCGTCGAGAAAAGTCTACTCCCAAAAAAGGAAAAAAAAATCTTGCTAACGCTAACACCCAAATTCACACGAATTTATGCACACCATTAACAAGAATATCAGTGAGTAAACACGCAACCTCGGCTCAACAAGCGTGTTAGCTCCAGTGTTAACGGAAAGTCTTGCTAATGGTGTGTGAGAATGGTGTGAGTAGTAGGTGGGAAGAGTTCTTGCTTATGGTGTTAATAACCTTGGCAATGTTGGCTCCAGTGTAGAAAAGCTTGCTATGGATGTGCAATTACAGTTCTTGCTAAGGGTGTGTGTTGAACCTCTTACGGAAGTCTTAGCCTGGTAGCCATAGTAGTAGGTGGGAAGAGTTCTTGCTTATGATGTTAGCAACCTTGGCAATCTTGGCTCCAGTGAAGAAAAGCTTGCTATGGATGTGCAATTACAGTTCTTGCTAAGGGTGTGTGTTGAACCTCTTACGGAAGTCTTAGCCTGGTAGCCATAGTGCTAGGTGGGAAGAGTTCTTGCTTATGGTGTTAACAGCCTTGGCAATCTTGCCTCCAGTGAAGAAAAGCTTGCTAAGGATGTGTAATTACAATTCTTGCTATGGATATGCGATTACAATTCTTGCTATGGATGTGCAATTACAATTCTTGCTATAGATGTGCAATTACAGTTCTTGCTATGGATGTACATTCAACTTCTTACAGATCTCCTTAGCCTGGTGCCTCACAATTAATTGTGGAACCAAATTGTCAAGCATATGTTCTTTGGGATGAACTCGCATAACAAAGCAACTATGAAAAAATGTCGGATTATAAGAGAACGACCCAATAACGTCATGTGGATGTGAATATTGCTTAATTATGCAATTCAAAGCATCAAAATAGACAATGTTTAGTTTTGTAGTCAATAATATAACTAGGCGGCTGGTACTTTTAATAAGTTTTGCCTTTCCTAGATTAGGATGTCTCCTTATTTTTTCAGTGATAACAAGAACTTTTGCTATCACGGCATATTTTAGTTTACAGCTTTGAGCAGTAATAGCAAGAAATGCTTGCTTTAACTGTACAGTGATGGCTGCGCAATTCCGGGATAGCAAGTACTTTAGAACCGTTGGAGCCAGCTATTAGAGTTACTTTTCTTAAAGTAGCTGCTTGTCTTCTGGTCACATGGTATTTTTTTGGCACTGATTTCTTGTCAATCCTGTGTGAAACTGCCCGGCTTGCTATTGAGGGTTTAGTGCGTAATGGTGTAAGTTTATGTACGGCAGCTCCTATGTACGGGGATTTTCAAGCTCTGTAACGTTCATAAGTCGTCAAGTTTCATGCCGCTAAAGAAGGAGTCGGCAACCGGTGGGTCGCGGCTATCTATTTTCTATTTTTGGCGAGTTAACCTTACATCAAGAGACATTATTATGTTCTGAGTGAATTTAGTCAGCCGTCAAATTTTCGCTTATGATGAGATATGCTCTTATGTTAAGCATGAGATTAAAAACTTTGCACAAACGTCAGCAGGTTTACTAAAAGGTCGCTAAATTTCTTTCCAGATGTCTAAGCATGATTTTATTGCGAGATGGTTACGATTTAATAATGATTTAAATTAAAAAATAACAGATCAATTGTTTTTTGTAGTTTGCTAGATTTGCTTCCTATAATGTAGGGGTTGGCAACCGTTTTTGTGTCAAGACCATCCAAATTCGGTTTGGTAAAGTCGGGACCCACCATACAGATGGTGGGAGGTTCATGGGCCTACAAATTAACGATCAAAGACCTCTGGCCTCACAAGCACAGTACTATGGATGTCTCTTGAGCCCATTATTTCGGACTTTACTGATAGCTCGCGGGCCCACTAACGATCACCCTTGGGCCCACATGTGGGCCGCGGCCCACTGATTGCCGACCCCTGCCATGATGAGTCAATTGTTGCTTTATTTTTACACAAGAATATTCTCGTAAGGAATGGCTTTTGTACCGTACATCTCATGGGAGGGGGAGGCAATATATTGAGGTAAGCAACCGACAAACCCAATGTTTAAAGATAATCAATAACTAAGACAAATCATCACTCATCATTAGAAACGGGCAAAAAGTAACTTAATATTTTGGTTACCATGCATTTGCAGTTTTTGAAGTAGACGTATCATGAATATTCCCAATTGTGAAAAATGTACCCCATTTGAAGAATGAATTTACAAAATAAATTGTAAAATCGACTTGACCTCAAAAGCAAAGTGGTTTGGCGAATTTTCGGTCTTTTGGTTTGGTCTTTTCTACACTTTATTTTGCTACATTGGGCCTTTTCTCTCTTTTAACTATTGGCTACCAAAACCAAACAAATGCCTTTTGGAGCTTTTTGCCCGTCTCTATTAATAAATCTTCATTCGTAATTAAATAGAAAGCATACCTCTCTGTTGCTTTAAGCATGTTATTGGTCAATGTGGATGTATCAATGTTCGGCGACATATTCATGAATGGTGAAGGTGGTGGGAAAGCACACCTCTTGTCCACTGCATGAAAAAGAATTGGTTAATAATTGACACACACATCTTCGATAATCTAGAATTTAACTTCAGTTTCTTTCTTATACATATTCGGATATGAGAATATCGCATTTGTGCTCACATGGGTTGACGCTAGAGTGCTTTCCAAAATGAACTAAATAGTTTGAATCAATTCATCTGAGGAGGACTTGATGAGCAGGAGATTCAATAAATATAACTCAATGGTTGGGGAAAACCATTGATAAACAAAATGCTGGTTTCCAGCTTTAATTAGCTGCAATGGAACGTTGGATTCTGGAACGTCAGAATTTATGCCCTTATAAATCCAAGTACTGAGCATAGCATAGAATGATGGAGCTTTGATATATTTTTTAAAGTTATGTATATTCCTTCCGTTTACGTTTACTGATATTTTCACTAACAAATAAATAGATGCAACAAAAAAGTCTACCTATAACAATCAAGATTTCTCTAACAATAGAACAAGAATCCATTGATTTCTAATTAAAACATAAAAAATACTAAAACAGCCAAACAAAAGATAAATGTGTTCCGTGTAAAGTAAACATATTGTTGGAATTGTATCAAATGTAAAAAAAAACGAAGTATTCGTTTCTGGCATAAAATTCTTTGTTACCCTATTTCTCACCAAGTTAGGACACTTACAGCATTGAACTTGACATAAAGCGGGTAAGAGCTTTTCAGTGGGGTAGAATTGAAATTTGAATGAGGGTTCCAACGCCACAAACTCCTCTGTATCGGTCAAACCATTGGGAAACATTATTTCAGGGAGAAAGTCTGCACTTTCAAATGGATTGCCATCCGCCCACGTCAAACGGTTGCTGCATTCGAATTTGGTTTTGCAAGGTTCCTTCTCCGAATTTTGCAAGCCCACAAAGAATGATTGGCTAAGCGTCCCTATAATTTTCAAAATGAGACAAGGGAGAACATATGCCTTGCTCGTCCAAAGATGCTAATCATACAATGGTGGTTGGTTGACTTTTTAAAGAAAAGATTTTGGGTTTACCTTGAAATTGTAATATCGCCAAATATTCTTGGAGGGTCTTAAAGATGGCCACATCTCCATTACTCTCTTTGCATGCATTTCTTTGTCCGATCCAGGTATTTGGGGTTGAAATGAACTTGTAAACAGTTCCGTAGTAATTTTGATATGATTTGGTGTTGTCTCCCGGACACGAATCTATTTGCATCTCTGAAAAAAATCACTTTTGTTAACATCCATACATCTGACATGAAAACTATTTTCAGTGTTGAATGAGCAAGAAGTTGATCCAGACCGGGTGATAACAAGATGTCTTAAGTCAAGGGACCCAAGGGCAATCAAATGCCTAATCAATTGATGTACTGAAGAGAGCATAGAATGAATGAGCTCACCCTTTTATGGAAATCACAGATTACAGAAAATCTCTCAATTCAGACAGCCCCCAAAACGCCCCCGAGGAAGGAATGTCTGACAAAACTCTTAGAACGGATTATTTTATCAGGAATATCAAAGAGTGCGCTACCTTGTTTGTAACGCAAATATCCTTTTTTAAGTTTGGTTCTCAGAGCCAATCCAGAAAATACAGCCAGAGTCATCTAGAGGCAACGGATTAAAGTACTGTCGAGCACGGGACCCATTGGCGAAAGGTCGTAATTGTTCTGATTCTACTTAAATCTAAATTCCTATCGTTAGCCTCCCGTAGTCCAGGGAAGAAATTCAGGGGTTTGTGATTCAATCAAGGCTCCATCAAAAACAATTTGAGGGGTACAAAGATCAACGACATAATTCATCCAGTTCAAAGGCTGACGGAATGTTACATTAAATGTTTATTGATTTAAGAATATTGTTTATGCTGATGGACAACATTCTTATAATTAGATTTGACGTAATGTTGAGTGTTGGAAAAAATAGCTAAAAATCAATGTTTGATCAAAAAGTTGAGTTCAACGTTAAAATTGTGCTTGGTCAAGGTGCTGAGCGGATCGATTTCAATGATAGAAGGAAATAAATAGAGGAAGTTTTTTACATAAAATGAATTGACTCACCAGGATCATCGCAATTCCATTGGCAGAGAGTCTGAAAGTTTTCTGTACATTCACGATCTCCTGTGTAACCACTTGAGCCTGTCATTCTCATGCAAATTGCAGGACCATTGGTGTCAAAACCATTCATCCAACCCATTTTCTTGAAGACATCCCCATCGCCCCAATATAGCTGATCACTAACTGGTTGATTGTGAAGGAGCTTGATGTTAAAAAGATCCATCCATACTTCATTTGTAGCTTCACCTAAAAGGCCAAATATTCGAAGGAATTGTTCGTTATGGTGTACAGTCGAATCTCGATATAAGAAATCTCAGTATAAGAAATTTTCGCGATATAAGAACTTTTTCCGTGCTGACCAAAATTTTACTACTAAGAATTTTCGATATAAGAAATTTTCCATTTTTCCTCAATCTCGATATAAGAAACATTTTCAAAGTTTTGGCCTATTTCTCTTGCTTAAATTGGTCAGAGCACAAAACAAAAACAAAACAAAACGAAGCATTTCTAAAAGGATCGATGCAGTGCTTCTATATTTTGCGCAAACTTTGCGCTTTTTAGGGTGCCTTTTGCGCACATTTTTTAGCTCTCGCGCCTTGCGCCTCTTTTGAAAAAACAACTTGCGCTTTTCAAGTTTCAGTCAAAAGAACGAAAAAAATGCATTTTGAACCCTAAAATCGCTAAAAATTGTCCAACATGCCACTCAACAACAACTATTTTAATGACATTTAATAAAAAGTTAAAGTAAAAAAAAATTATTTGTCGACAATTTAAAAAAAAAAAATTAAGCTCATTTTGCCAACAAACTTGCAGTGCTTGAGAGTGAAAAAAATTGTGTGTCTGCCAAAGCAAAACCTAGTGGAAAATAAGCAATCTAAGGAAGTGTCATGCGAACTCAAGAAAGTCTCTCAAATTTGAAGTAATTTAAGGTCAAACTGAGAAAAGAAGATTTGCAGTTGAGATATTCCAAAAAAATAGCAAAAAAACTTCGTCAGTATAGAAGCATGGAAGGCTCAATTTTTTAAAAAAGTTGTATGTCCATGTATAGGTTAGATAATTTACCAATCATGATGACAAAATTGTACTTTCTTCTTTTATTTTTTCTGTCAAATTGAGATTGAAACAAGTTCTGAAACTTTGTACTAGAGATATAAATGCATGCACTTGTAATGTAAATTTGTGTGTTTTAATAACTATTTTTTAAAAGCTAAATTTTTTTTAGTCATTGTCGGATTTTTTTGGTAATAAAAGTTAGCTTATAAGGTATAAAGGTGAGGTAAACTCCTCTGGTAGTTTCCTTGTATTTTTTATCGTTTCTCGAACCAATTTTCTTGAGTCTCGATATAAGAAAAATCTCGATATAAGCAACATTTTGCCGCTGAGAGAAAAGTTTCTTATATCGAGATTCGACTGTATTGTGATAAACAGGGCTTGGAAAAATATGAAAAATGCAGCTTGAACCAAAAATTAACACTTTTGGCCATTTTAATCAAATTCAGCAACATTTTTTTTATTGCAACAAACAACAACTTTTGGCATTTCTTTTGTCTCGAACACTTCAATCCTGTGAGTAATTGTTTGAGTGTTTGAGATGTGCATTTTACACGAACTTTTATTGGTCGTTTTTAAGGAATTAATACCGGGTGTCCTATATGTCCTCAACCCTAAACGAATCTTTATGCCATTTCACGTAGGATTTGAATTTCACGTCAAAAATTGAGTTTGGGATAGATTGGTTCGTCCTCTTCCTTTCCTGTTTTATGAAGAAAAGTAAACAAACGCCAGTTTTGCGAGTAAAATGGTGCCGAATAAGGTGAGACATTTGGTCGTCGCGCGCATTTTGGATGAGGAGAAGCAGGCTGATGCGGCCTAGGGCTTTGGGATTCCCATTGGCACTGTCAAGAGCCACTGGGGCTCTACCAGCAGCGTGGAACCACTGACGAGCCCCCAAGGACCGGCAGGCCCACCTCCACCAGCACCAAGGCCCTCATTGATGAAGTCAAGGCCGCCATCGACAAGGACCCAAACACCTCCATCAGGGCCCTCGCCAAGAGCTTCCACGTGACTGTGTCCATCATGGGAGGATCGTGAAGGTGGACCTGGGCCTGAAGAGCCTGGCCGTGGTCCCCATCCAGCAATTGACCCCCACCCAGCGTCAGGGGAGGCTGGACAAGGGCAAGCAAAAGGGAGCTCAAGTTGGGGTCCAAGGGGTTCTGGTCGAAGGGCATTTGGCCGGCAAACTCTTACAACCTGAACCCCTTGGACTACAGCATATGGGAGTATGTGGAGCAGAGGGCCTGTGACAGGTTCCACCCCAATGCCAACAACCTGAAGACTGCGGTGGAGAGGGAGTGGAACGTCCTCCCCAGGGACTATGTCGCCACCACGTGCACCAGGTTCCGCAAGCGCGTGGAGGCCATGATCAGTGCCAACGGCGGCATTTTTGAGAAGGAGTAGACCTTCTCCACCCTCCCAGCCACATTCAACATCACCAGCAGCATCAATGTGGCTTCCATCACCCTCTAGACCTTCACCTTCATCAACCCCATCCTCATCCTCATTTTCCTTATGTGAGTGAGACTCAAATATTAAATTATAGTTCAATTTTTTGCTCATTAAGACCAAATAAAAAAAATTGCGTGTAAAGTAGAATGACTTAAACCCCTTTTTTACTGTATACTTGAACGAGTCCAACTTCATCAAGATCCTCAACCTGAGCGTCATCAAGAGAGCTTTTAAAAAAAATGACCGCGGCGACGTTGATGGAGCTGGCCTTGGTTGTGATGGCCATGGGGCGCTCATTTTTGATATAGAAGTAGTCAAAGGGTATGTCTGCTAGCATGGAAAATTTCAAAGCCCTACGTCAACGCGTTTGACGTGAGCAAGATCTTAAAGGGGAACATCTGCCTAGGGTTGAGGACATACAGGGTATGTCAGGTAAATCTGGACGACTTTTTGAAGGCTATGGCTCCTAAACGTGTCAAGGAATCGTCACCAATTTCTCAGGGCGTGTTTACTAGACTAATACACATTTTTTATTTAATATGTCCTCCGCTAGCATCAATCGTTCTCTGGATACGGCTCCTGAATGCCTTGACAGCCACTGCGACCTCCACGCGGTTGAGGTTGACCATGGTGACCTTGATGGACCTCTTCAGGGACTCCAGGCTGTTGTGATTTGTTGCACAGGCTTCCTCTTTGCTCCTCCCTCAAAGGTAGAAGTCACATGAGTTCATGTCCGGGTTGTTGGAGGGCTACATCTGGGGAGACAAGAAGTGGGGCACAGCCTCAAGCAGCCAGGACTGAACAGACTTGGCCTTGTGGGACGTGCTGAAGAATGTGGTGATTCCGTGGATGTCTAGGATGGCAAGGGGCAGACCATTCACGTTCCTACAAGACTCTGCCCCCGCAGAGTTGTTGCTTATTAAATTTAAAAAAAATGTGTTTTAGTGTAGTAAACACCCTCTGAGATATTGGTGACGATTGGTTGACACGTTTAGGAGCTATAGCCTTCAAAAGCTCGTCCAGATTTACCTGACATACCCTGTACAGGACACCGGGTAGTTTTTTCTAAATTCTAGAATTAGTTGTGCAAAGCAAAACAATGAATGTACTTAACGAAGCCAAAGATAAAAAAAGACAAACTTAAGGTCGAATATTTTTACCCAGAATTGAGACGTATATTAAGCCACATTTGACACTTTTATGTAAGAAATGACAGTTTTTTAAGCCAACAAATAGAAACTGTTGAGCCACTATCGAAGATTCACGTGCACCCTTTGAAATGAACGAATTGTCGAACAAAAAGACTTTTAAATAATTTTAAATAATTTCTTTGAAAACGTTATTTTACTCTTTTATTATGGTGCACTAGAACATACGTAGTGTACATTAGTTGTCAGTTAATTTCCCCCTTTGTGTAATGCATCATGATGAGATTGTCCTTGAAACTTATGATGGAATGGTTCTAGACGAGTTGACAATGTGGGGGGTGAAACAAAAGCGATTGCCAAACCCTTTCAACACTAATCAATAGGAGACGATCCCAACAATTGGGCCAAGTACGCTTTTTACAGTGTATGTTTTGTCAGCAGCAAGGCACGCTACAAGGATGCTTCCAATATTGGCTTTCAGCTCATTGTAAGCCTATTAGAGCATTATTGAAGTAAAGTTTTGCTTAAATGTAAGATGTATAAACAAGCTTTCATGTAGGGTCATTGTGGAAGTTTGAGAATTCTTAAAAAGATCCAAAAAGGGCGGAATTCAATGTGCCGAGATCCTAGATTTGTTGCGCCCGAGGTTCTACAATTGACCAAAAGAGGCGCATCATTGTCGGTTGAGAAAAAGAGCGTCATTTTAAGCGACTTTTGGAAATGCTAATTTTGTAATTCAAGGCATTGTATGATTGAGCCGTTTTTAAATATGTAACAGAGGTTCACATTGGACCTATTCCACTCGTTTTGAGGCATTTCTGTTGATTCTGCAACTTCAATTTTATGCTTACGAAATCTACGCTCTTTGCGCACTGTATTATTTGGGTTCTTTTGCTTTGTTTCGGCATGATCACTCTATTTCTAGTTTTTCTAAGTTACTGGATCAAAAATTGCTTTGACCAAATAAATTATAAATTTGGGAAATATAAAGAAAATCAACTTACAATTCTTCACGAGTCTTAATCACCATCAATAAGCTCAATTCATTATTGAAAGATATGGCACTTGTTGTGCCACGGCACTTTGAATGTTAAAAGATTTGTTATTGTTTTTTCTTCGGAAATTTTGAAGTTTTAGACAGTTTTCCGTCGTGGCAAAAAAAAGTAGCTGATCCCTTGTCAGCTTTCAAGGCGATTCTTTTTCTGAAAACTAACTTCTTGTCCGTTGTCAGCTTGGATGGTCTTTGGGCATTCTGAGTTGTTAGCTCTTCTCGTTGTCGCTTTTTCTACAAATTGATGGTTGTGTCTACACGTACTGTCGCATTTTCATTCGTTCTACTCTATCTTCATTTTCATCTGGACATGTACATTTTGTTTCCTTTTTCTTCACCTCCCGACGCTCAGACTCTTTTGTACACTTGTGTTTTTGAGTGGCAAAAGCAATTAATAATAATATCGTAATTGACTGACCCATTTCTCACGGGTTGCATAGACATGCCAATAGTAACTCCTTGGTAGTCAAAATATTTTATAAGTGTTGAATATAAACATTATCTTGTTGAATTATTCGTAGGGAATTCCATTCATTGTAGAGTTGATAAAGATTAAGCATTAGCAATATTAGCACTCTCTGGGGCAATTTTTCTCTAAAATGGAAGGGCGTGAAAAATATTCGAGGTTATGGCAATAAGCGAAGAAAAGCTCCCACGAAGGTTGGGAATGGGGAATTAGTAACTTTTAATTAAAACCGTGAAAAGAAGTTGAAAACATGTCTATAAAAAGAAATATTGGTTTATCGGTGTCATTAAAATGGGAGAAAAAAATGTTGGTTGGACCTTAGGGACAAAAGGCAAAAAGACAAAACATTTTTGACCTAGATTTTCTAATTCAGTGACGGAAAAATGTGTCAAGGTCGATTTTTTCTCATTGTGTTGCCATGCAATGATCATTGTTTATGTTTTTTAGGTCAGAAAGCTTAATGTATTAAGACATTTTGAAAAGCACGAAATATTGATTCGATCAGATTAATTTCTGGGAAAAAATTGGCAACAACACTTGAAATATCTTACTTTATTTTAGGCATCCTTCGGACCACATTAAACAGTCTTGAGGGCAAGTGTTGCAAAGTTTTTGATTCACACTTTTTACAACTCTTTTGACCAAAAGAAACTTTTTGGAAACCTTTTGCCTTTTGTTTAAAGATAAGACTTTAACAAATTGACAACAGGCCCCGCTAATTGTACTGCTGCAATAAAAAGTAATGTTTGCCAAGTCTAAAATAGTACCGTCGACGGCACAATAGAGAGGTAATGCTCCATAAGCCGTCACTAGGACGCCATCTGTTTTTGTGCTTCCAGTTTTTGAGGGGTTGACTACTCTTCTGGGCAAAGTAAGATAATGCATTGCTCTGCTTTTTTACATATCATTTACTCTAAAGAAGGTCATGTACAAAGAAGGTGAACTCATTTCACGTGCTCAATTCTGCTCGGTTGAGACTGGAAGTGTTGACAAGGCCTCCACAAAACCCCAACAAACTTCGAGGATGCATTAGAATCAACAGTAATTCTGCGATTAAGACCTAAAAAAGGCTGTGGATTAAATTACATTGTGAAGTTGCGAATCCTGAGGAAGAGACTGTTTTTAAATTCAGTCCCAAAGACAATTGTAATCGGCAGAATTCTTTAACAAATTTGGAGTGGCTCAATTTTCTAAAAAGTATGGGAATTGTCAGTTTTTCTTTAAATCCATAACAAAGCAATTGGATCATTTTCAAAACGAGCACAACATCTAAGAAGAAAATACAAATTTCTATCCTTAGTAATAGATTAATCTAAAAAAACACTATTTACACAACTTTCATAAACACAAAAGTTTCTAGCACTTCTTGTAAGTTTTGATTTTCTCCAAATCTCACCCACAATGTGTCTGACATCATCAAAATCGGTTTTGGTCTTGAACCTTGGGAGATGTGATCCTTCTCTCGAACATATCTGCAATGCATCTGCATAAGGAAGAATGTCTTCGTGAAGTTTGTAGTACTGCCCATTGGCTTTGGAATATCCCGCAGGAATGGGCCTTCCATTAGGACATGATTGACCTTGGTTAGATTCAGAATTAGGTTGTAAAGTACAGAAGTAGATGATGGATGATTGTACCTTTGGCCTTTCCGATGATGAGAATAATAGTTAGCCATGAATTCAAAGTCATGACGAACGTTGTGGTCCAAAGGAGTGCGCTA
>JAAGOF010000284.1:116988-151818 GCA_010645155.1 Tigriopus japonicus
ACTAGGTCTGCCAATTAGCCTTCAGCGTCTATCATTTGTCGGTTGAATTCCATGAGGAAAAAGGCTTTCTTCTGAAGGTGAGTTTTATTCGTCTTTGGCTCAGGGGCGCTATGTAGAAGGAACTTGCTTCTTGATTTTGCAAGATGTTGTACTATGTGAGGGGTGATGGCAAACCTAAAGCTAGCAACCTCGCGTGAGAAAGATTGAAAGATAGTTTTTTTCCATCAGTACTTAGGTCAATTATAATCACTAGATAGCGTGCAAGCTTTAGTCTGGCTGATTTGGCAAGCGGGGCGGAATGCATTGAATTTATGAGGAAAATGTCGCCATCACAACTGCTGAGCGGACAGTTAGTGTGACCAAACATGTGAATCAAGACCAACTTTTCAAAACTCGTTCTTGAAGCCACAAGTTAGTTTTTGTCCATATATGCATTGGATTAACCCTAGATAACGCAAAAGCTTAAATTTATTTTCTTCCTACCAATGACTTATTCAAAGTATTGGCAAAAAAGTTCCACGTTGAAATATTCAAGCCCAAGGCATGGTCACCTAGTGACGTCTTCGGTTCTTCCGAGAAAGTGACCACTAACAAGAGTAAAAAATTACCCAAAACCATTATTCGATTCCATCTTTGATTCATCAATTTCATAATTGTCATTTGCCTGGTCACTCATTACAAATGTTCCCGCACTTTTGTCCACTCAACAGTTGGCGACCGGAGACACATTTTTAGGCTTACACTCGGTCTAGTATTAATAGAAGTCAATGCATCAGTATTGCAAAAGCTAAGGGTTCATGTTTTCTGCTTTCAAAAAACTCGTTTCATCAACCTCTTCTTGACTAGGATTGAGACGAGGTCAAGTTCAAATGCATTTATGTGCGGCACAGACCAGCTCCACACTTCTCAGTTTTATCTAGCTAAGCAGGAAGCCCGCCGCGACAGTAGGAAGATTCGTAACCACTAGCGACCCTTACTAGAGACTGGCCGTCTTAGGCTAACACACAGTGCCGATGATTCACGCTGGTGATTGGTCAATAGCATTCAGTTGAACATTCAGCTAATTCTAACGAAGTTCAATAACAAACCAGAGTACTTCTTCTTTGTTGATTTTGAAGTGATCTGACTTGGTGCTGGGGTTGCCAATTTAGTTATGTGAAATCATATTCCCCTCTATCTACCAGTCTTCATAAACCCGTTTTTTCTTTAAGGATCACCAAAAGGCAAGGCATCCCTGACTTTAGTGACTTCTGAGCAGGGTTGCAAATCAAACTCACATTCGTGTTTGCTCTTATACAAGAGCAAAGCACCCATTCTGCAAGCGGTAACCCTACCTTGCAACCTCCCGTAAAAAAACTTGCGCAAGCCCAGATTTCACATCACTAAGATTTTGTTGTCAATCACCCGATCGTGTGACATTAGTTGGCCCTTGTTTAAACTCCACACTAATTGAAATTCACTTTTTTCATATCAGGTAAATACCTTAGACACATTTCCAGCAGACTTGAGGACTTTCAATAACCAAACTACCCTATCAAATGAGCAAAACAGTTTAGATGTGTTTCTCAGAAGAAAAGGTTCCTTTAATCATGAACTTCGGCTTCCCGCATGATGAATGACGTCACAGATAGTCCGTGCCGGGTCGGGCAATCATAGATTTGAATGCCAATCTCTGCCTTTTAGTATTTCTAGTAACCACTAGATGACGCAGGATTTACTCTGAGAATCAATCCTCAAGAAGGATATTTGCCTTACAAACAGAGTAGTGCCATCTATGACGTTCCTTTTGAAACCATCCTTTTTAGGAATGTTGATAGGTAATCCCTCGTAGAGGGCGTTTTTGGTGACGTAAGAAATGAGACATCTCTGATTTGTTTATCTATGATGTGCGGTCAGTCTGTTGAAATCAAAACAAGAAAAAATAGTGATGGCCTGGGTTTCGAGTTGGGAGTGTTGCCATTTTTTACCCGCAGTTTAATTGCTATTAAATATGGAAAGTTGTATTAAACTTTTTGACCAATGACCTAAACAAGGACCAATATGGCAAAACTCATTTTCTAGCTTCATATGCAAAAGTGTGAGCCCCTGGGTTAGTTTTACATTTATTTGTTATCCAGGCAATAAATACTATTTATGCACCTGCAAAGGAAGGGAGAAAAGGCCAAAATCCGGCGGAGGATTTTTTTTCAAAGATCCATTTTACTGGCGACAATTAAAATGAAACGAGTGATGTCGGATCCTGACCATTCCTCCCTTCATTTGTGGGTGCATATGGTATTTTGTTGACCAACTTATCCTTTTTGGGACTTCCGTTACAATTTTTCAACCCTGAAAATCAGTTCAACCACGGACATTCGTACTATCCAACTAGCATCCTTGGCCTACTCAATACCGGTATTAGGAGCTAATGAATGAGAATGAGAATTTCTCGAGAATGGGGTGTTCGTACTGAATACAGCTGTTGAAGTTGAATAAAGTCAAACGTAGATGTCGCCCCACCTGACAGGTCGAGAGGAGTATTTTGCAAAGGAATTCTTACCAGACTTGAGATCTCAAATTGTAACTATCCTCTTAAAATGATATCAATTTGACGAATAGATCTTATTGTATCATCAATTATGGTCAAAAATTGACAAATATGCACATAAGATATAGATGACAATGCGCTTTTACAGAATTAGCCAAACTTATTTTCGTCGTAATTGCGTGAATTGAGAAATTTTATTGCGAACCGGTAAGGAGCATAAATGATCTAGAATCAACACAACTGTACGTGGATTATTTTTTTCCATAACTTGGAAGAGCCGGGCCGAAAAGTCACACTCTGTATTGTAATCGGTTGAGAATTTAAAGCACGAGCTTCAAAGCCATCGTGCTCATGTCACCGGAACTAAGAAAGATCTGATCGAAAGTCTCGAGCCGTATGACAGAAACAACGATTTCGGTGGAGTCCGACCGGACGATTTTGGCCCCACTCTCGCAAGAAAGAATCCACAAATATATCCTTTATGGACTTGTTTTCGTATTCCTTTATTCATTGTTTTACTCGAACACTTCTTCTAGTAGCATTGTGTACATAATGTTGGCCGTAAATACAAACTGAAATAAAAGAGATTTTACATCGTGTTCCATCAATCAAGTGATTCCACCGCCAATAAAGATCATAAGGCACAAGTTCATGGAAAACGAATGGCAAGGTCAATTGTAGCCATTTTCTTATCTTGGGAAGGAACTTTTCTACTTTTCTCTGGCCGTGTCGATGGTGCAATGAAAAAGCTGAGTTACTCGTTTAAGATAAAGGTTAGCATTTTGGGCAAAAACCTCAATTCAGAGTGGGAATGTAAGGCTACGGTCTACCTACAACCGATCGAGTGTTCTAGATCTCAGGTGTTTCCACATGATTTTGTTAAATTCGCTGACTTAATTTCCAAACTCGCACAACTATATATCTACACTTGAAATTCGCTTTATAAGAAAAATGTCCTACTGTATTGATAAAAATGTGACAAAATCATGAAGTAGTATTATTTACTTTCATTTTTGGAAGAAAAAAATCCTTGAAAAACTGATGAAATAGTGTCTAAAACGGCTTTCAAGATAGCAAGACTTCCCTAGCAAAATTCTCTTCTCGCCCAGTCAAATGTGGCGCCGTCTATGAATGACTTTATACAACTTTAGCAGCAGTCTGCTTTACGAACATGCCATTCGAGAAAAAATCTCGAGAATTCTCGAGAATTTGAGAAAAAGTGAAAATAGCGAAAAAAATGTACATTCAAATCAAATTTCTGAAACGTTCTACTGACATTGTTAAAACTTCGGACATTTTCGGATTTTTGCTCAGCTGTAATTTTCAAAACCGGGTTTTCTTGTACACACTCTAGTACACACCACCACAGCCATTAGAATCTCGAAACCGAATCTTGCCTCTTGCTTTTTGACTGTTAAGGATCAAAATGGCAAAACTGGCCAAAATCGAACTCGATATCCACATGGATGAATTGATCAGAGATATCTCAATTCTGACGTCACCAAATCGCTCTCTATGAGGGATTAGCGACCCTTACTAGAGACTGGCCTTCGTAGGCTAACACACGGTGCCTATGATTCACGCTGGTGATTGGTCAATAGCATTCAGTTGAACATTCAGCTAATTCTAACAAAGTTCAATAACAAACCAGAGTGCTTCTTCTTTGTTGATTTTGTAGTGATCTGACTTGGTGCCGGGGTTGCCAATTTACCGATGTGAAATCATATTCCCCTCTATCTACCAGTCTTCATAAACCTGTTTTTCCTTTAAGGATCACCAAAAGGCAAAGCATCCCTGACTTTCGTGACTTCTGAGCAGGGTTGCAAATCAAACTCACATTCGTGTTTGCTCATATACAAGAGCAAAGCACCCATTCTGCAAGCAGTAACCCTACCTTGCAACCTCCCGTAAAAAAACTTGCGCAAGCCCAGATTCCACATCACTAAGATTTTGTTGTCAATCACCCGATCGTGTGACATTAATTGGCCCTTGTTAAAACTCCACACTAATTGAAATTCACTTTTTCATATCGGATAAATACCTTAGACACATTTCCAGCAGACTTGAGGACTTTCAATAACCAAACTGCCCTATCAAATGAGCGAAATAGTTTAGATGTGTTTCGTAGAAGAAAAGGTTCCTTTAATCATGAACTTCGACTTCCCGCATGATGAATGACGTCACAGACAGTCCGTGCCGGGTCAGGCAATCATAGATTTGAATGCCAATCTCTGCCTTTTAGTATTTCTATGAGAGATTATCGCACAAAATTCTTAAAAATAATGGTTTCGTAAGTAACGTGAAAGAGTGCGCCACCTTGTTTGCAACGCAAATATCCTTCTTGAAGTTTGTGTCTCAGAGTTAATCCAAAAAATACAGCCTAAGTCATCTAGCAGTCACGGATCTCCGTACTGTCAAGCGGTCAGCCTGCTGAGCTAGAACCGAATAGTCTGGAGCTGGTCTGTGATATCCATCAGTACTGTACAAGAAATGCAGTTCACAACTTGCAGCTGATAACCTCCAAAACTTTGCAAGCTTTTTTGCGCTTGCCAATATCATAGTTCTTCTCATGTCACATGTTCATTTCAATTTCAAAGGCAGATTCAAAATTTTTATTTTGACAGCTTTTTCGCAACTCTGATAAGAACTCCAACTCAAATAACTGACGCGCAAGCCCTGCAGGCCTTTCAGCAAGAAATGATCTTGATCACCTATCGTCGATTTTCTATTCTATCAATGTTAAAAGTGGGGATGCTTCAAAAACCGGCTTCTTATTAGGAAGCTCGAATTGGAGGAAGCTGTAGGAGCAAGTATGCCGGGTGGCAAAGTTCTCGATCATTTGAGCCAAGTGGCGGCATGCAAAAGTAGCTCTGACCTTTCCAGAAGTGGCCACGTGGCCGAATTTGAGATGTGGTTGCCCTTAGAACTCGACCAAATTCAACAGAGGCCGATGGTGACGATAAAAATTTCGGATTATTTTAGCTCTCTGGAAGTAGATCGAGTACTCATCTTCAATCTTACCTTACTCAATGAAACAAATGAAAAGTAAATATGAACGATTTCTGGGGATGTTTGGGATCAAATAAGTCAGCCCTAATGATTGTGCTTTCTATGATAGATACTGCTGTTTTGAAAGGCTATTCATTTCCCCATTTTGCAAAAACAGCTTTGCAACTTTCAAATCCATGAGAGCAAACCTTGACTATTTTCCAGCTTATCGCTATATTTTTTATGAGAAATAAAGAGAGTTTGATCATTTTATTTCGTAAAATCGTGTTATTTGTTAACAGCAACAGGTACATATGATCTTTTTTCCAAATAGAAAAACTATGGGTAACTTCAGATGATCTGTGCAAAATAGGACTCCACAAAAGGCATAATATGAAAGAAAGGGACGACATATACAGTACATAACCTTTATAATCATCTATATTTAACACATTCGATAACTTTACCACCGGATTTATGGTCATCATCATAGGCATCAAAACAAGCATAAATACAATAATGTTACTTATTTTGAGACGAAACACAAAATGTTGAAAAACCAATAACACTCAATAGTAAAAAAGAAAGCCCACTTGTTATTTTAGACAAAATGTGAAATCTGATCATTTTTGGTCGAAATCAGCGGTTCCTAAACTGGGGGCCAGGTGGCACGGAGAATGAAAAGGCATGAAGAAATGAAGCTATCAAAATATGCAGTTTTTAAAAATAATTTTGAAAGCTACTCATTCTATTTTGGTTGCTCCAAACAACTGAATTGGTTTGCAAAACCAAGAAATCTGATGCAAGTCAGAAAAAGTTATCTTAAGAAAAAGTGCTCTAAACTTAGCAGTGTTGGTGGTTTCATGTTCCATGTATCGGTTGATATGCAATGTTGAGCTTCTCAAGAACAAAAATTGCGAAGGTGCACTGGTTCAAAAAGTTTAAGAACCCCTGGTGGAAACGTTTTCTTTATCATACCAAAAAAACGAGAAAAAGGAAAACATTGATTTGCCCACTATTTCCACCTTGTGATTTGATACCTTTTTCACAAATATCAAGAAAAATGTTGCAAGTACTTAAAGGAAAAAGTTTTAAAAAAGTTTTTGGAAAGGGCGATTCTTCTGTGTCTCTTACCAAAAGAATTTGAATGACACTAAAAAGTCACCTTCTCTCCAAACCAAATTACAACTCAAAATAAAGTGCTGTAGATTAATAGGCGATTATTTCTCCGAGAAATACCAAATAGGTTTGTCCTGAAAATTAGATGATGAAGTGATCAAAATCTAAAACAAGAATCAAATTCAATGGAAACATATCACTTTTTCTTTGGTCTAAAAAAGTCATTCATTCAAATCATTAGCACACTACTTCAATCACATGCAGGCAAACTGAACGACTTCAAGCATGGACATGGTTCTCTAAAATACGAGCTTTATTTTTTTCTAACAACCAACTGCAGCTTTCTATCATCTAATCTCAAGTTGCGCAAACAATTCAGCCAGTTCTAATTTTTATTTCAATAAGAGGCTCAAGGGTGTATTTTTTTGCACGTCGAGGCATTATTCATTCAAATCTTAACTAATTCATATTATAGAAGTGATGAAAGTATTGAGAATACTGCTACAGTATAGTTTAGCTGTAAATAATTGCTTGATGAAATTTTAGGCCACGAGTTTTTTCAACCATAGCAAAAACCCTTCCAATACAATACATGTTTCTTACACTTAAAGTTAAAGAGAAAAAGCGAGTACCTGGCGGTAATGTAGTGTATTTAGCATTACAGTGTACCTTCATTTTCCTTACTATTTTTTCCACCTTGAATTTCCACTAAATTTTACCAATGCAGACTTAATTCAGGGAAATTGATCAATTTATTTTCTATTAATCCAACTACAGACTTTTGTTAATTTCCTTTCGCATGCAATTATTTACAATAACAATTACATTGGTCTCAAGAAGTAAATTTACACAAGTACAATTACTTTATTGTCAAATGTAATTAATTACCAAATATTACTTTATTTCCAGAGGTTATTAAGTACAATTACAATTTCTTTCAAAAAGCAATTAAATTACATTATTGTTTAACCCAGCTTGAACTCCTTTCTTTTTAAATGCAAAATATGTAAAGATCATCCAAAACTTTTGAATTTAGGGTGAATCAATTTACATGCTGAAAAATATCAAAAAAGATGGGAAAATCTGTTAAATGTTTAGTCGCAGAACTTTCTACTTAGGTGAAAATGTAATTTTAACTTGTAATTGAAAATAAAAATGTGGATTTCATTGATTCAAATGTAATCAATTACAATTACTTTCATCTCAATTGTAATTAATTGAATTAGTTGAGCCTGTAATTGCAATCACATCACAGGTCTGTCCAATTCGGGAAAAGTTTCAAGCTTCAGCAAGGGTTGACACCAAGCTCCATATCCTCAATGCTTTATAACCGTTGTTTTTTTAAGAAACAAAGTTATGTTTCCACTCTTTACAGAACTTTGCAGTGTTACTAGAACCGGCAAACTTGGTCTCATATGTCACCTCAAAGCTCATTAAATATTTGAGCGATGTCGCATACTTAATATTCTACAAACACAAACAACCTTAAACAGTCATAAATCTAAGTAGACTTGGTTCTAGGTAGAGGAGTTAATGGGAAAGAAGCGTCAAGTAAGTCAAGTTGTTTGTCTTTGTTGAAGCTTCAAATGTTTGCCGTTGTTGTCGCCACCATCAACCCAGAAAGTTAAAGTTAAAAGAAAGTTCAATTTTGCAATCAATTTAAGCAACTCATGCCAATAACGATCGACTCCGTCATTATATTGCATAATAAGCAAAGCTCATGCTTTTGAATTGATATTTTCCTGGTCAAAAGCTCCTTATGGCTGCATTTTTCTCTCTTGCGCGTTTTGGTTTGTAGGGCTTTTTTCGAAGCTTCACTTTAAAATCGCTTGTCGCAAAGGTCAAGTTGACGCTTATTTCCCATGAGTTTTTTTACGTGAGCTTCTTCACAATTCTGCTTTCATGCAAAAGTCTGGTTGGCCTCACTTAAACTTGACTTGTTTGGTTATTTGAGAACTCTAATCCTCTAATTTATTTTGTCCATGCTTGGAGACGTTTTTCCATGGGTATACAGTACACATACATCACTTGTGCTCCGAATTTCGTTGACGATGTTGACGCTTGAAAGTTTGACGCCATATTTGAAGTTGGGGAAGGTGGCAGAGACAGACATTTGTTGGCTAGGGAAAAGAAGACATAGAGAAAGGTTAAGGAGTATTCTAATCAAAATGTTTCCAAAGAAAAATACGATGATTTCATTTTGATGTCACAACATTTGTACTTTATTCAAAATTCTAAAAAGTACATGTACACCTTGATGATTTTACTAAAAAATTCTCTCGTTCGAAAACTAGCTTTTGATCCGCACAAAACTCAAACTTGTTTTTTTTCGGTCAATCAGACGTACAATTGACAAACGCAAAATTTTGAGGTTCGTCAGCTGTAAGTCGTGATCATTTTTTTTTGTTTTGATTTCCATAGAGTGACCCCACATCATGCGTTGAAATATGGCTCCTCTCTATCGTAGGTCAAGACGAGTTTGATGGAATAAGTTTTTTCACGAGCTAAAAACTCGAACCCTTATTTCTTGCAAGCAGTTTTTTTCTCTTTGTTTTAATACTGTCGCTTAATCAGCTAATCCAAAGTCAATCCACGAATACGATATTTACGACAGCTTAATACACAAAATAATTAAAACTGAACGATCTGGTGTGTTCTACAAAGATAGCTTATACACTGAGACTAATATTCAAGTACGGGTTTTCACAATGTAATCAAAGTGTAATTAATTGCTTGATGGCCTTAAATATTCATTAAATGTTAGATCGTATGTTAGCTGCACTAATTCAAATAGCTCTAGTATACTTAAGTCTCGTCAAAATAGCCATGCTCGAGGATATTATTAGTTCTTCAGTTCCAAAAGGAAGCTCATATGCAGGGTGGCTGATAAGTCTGGGACCGCAGTTTTTTGTTATGTAGATCGCTCATTTCAAACAATTTAGCACTTCTAATTTATAATTTGTCCCAACAAACGCAAAATTGTTGGAAAAGAACCGTGTCTAACATTTTCAAAATAGTCTTACTTAGCGGGTACCGGGCAGGGTTGGTCAGGGGGATTATCCCCTCCAAAAAGAGTCCCGTTTATCCCCCTTGGGATAAACGGGATTTTCCTTCAAGCAGTAAAAGGGATAAACAGGATAAACGGGATTTTCCTACTTTTCAAGCTTTTTTCCTACTTTTCACGCTTTTTTCCTACTTTTCAAGCATTTTTTCTTACTCTTCAAGCATTTTTTCCGACCTTAAAAGCATTTTTTTCTTGCTCTTCAAGCATTCTTACCTTAAAAGCAATTTTCTCTTACTCTTCCAGCATTTTTTCCTACCTTAAAAGCATTTTTTCTGTCTTCAAGCATTTTATCCTATCTTAAAAGCAATTTTCCTACGTTTCAAGCGTTTCTTCCTCATTTCTATAATTATTCACAAATTTCTGTAACAGTATTGGGTCCTTTAAGGAGCAGCTGACTGGGAGGTCACAGTACATAAGACTGGGAGGTCACCTTAGTAATACAGCTCCAGAAATTGCACCCTGACACAAACATGTGACCCATTTTCGAGCTTCTTAAGGTATATTGGACACATTAGAACAGAAATTTTGTGCATCAAAGCTCAAAGGTTGCACGTGATTTCCATTTCACTGGTTGCGCTTGAAGGACTCAATATTACCCACAAAATCTCACTTTTTTCAATTAAGTCCCACACAAAAAATGATTTCCATTAATACAATGAAAACTCCTAGGTTTTTAGCTTTTATTTGTTTGTGTTTCCGAAGTCAAAACGCAGCTTTGCAGCTGCAATCTGATATAGGCTGTCTGCTCTGAAGGAATATTGCAGGGTTAGTTGGGGGACTTTCTCATCCATAAAGCGTCTTGTTTTTTGGGATTAACGGGATTTTCCTCCAAGGAATAACAGGGATAAAAGGGATTTCCCTCCTTTATCAAACAAATTCCCCTTATTTCTAGAAATTACTTCATTTTTGTGTCTCTGTATTACATTCACTGAGCATGAAGTTTTCTTACCTCAATATCTTCAACTGTGGAAGACTTCAATTGCATCACCACTCGACAAGTATTGTCAATTGTAACATGTTTTTTGAGTTTGATAATATATAACAATTATTTCTGTTATATATCTGTTAAATATTGTAAATATATTTTATTGATATTTATATTAAGCCTTTAGTGTTTGATCGGCCATTTTCAGGGATGCCAAAAAGTATTCAATCATGTCAAAATCGGAACAAAATTTGCTTTATTTCGTTTATCCACCGGTTCATCCCGTTTATCCTCCCATTTATCCCGTTTATCCCCCCATTTATCCCGTTTATCCCGTTTATCCCCCAATTTATCCCGTTTATCCCAGGGTAAAGGGGATAAATCGAAAAAGTTGATCCCCCGACCAACCCTGGTACCGGGAGAGTCAATTGAAGCGCGCGGAAAGTTCGGAACTTAATATCTCGGAAACTACAGCTCCAAATCGGCTTGAATTTGTTCGAGAGGTTGCGTATGAGTTTCCTAAACATTTAAAGACAAAAAAAATCGTGATACTTCAAAAACGAATTCACGGCACCCAAATGTTTGAGCTACGTGAAAAGATCGTCGCGCGCATTCTGGCCGGCGACAAGCAGGCAGACGTCGCCAAGCACTTTGACGTCCACCACTGGAAAGTCAGCACACCATGGCCCTCTACCACGCCACTGGGGACTTCAAGAAGCGCTACAATGGAGGCAGGCAGCGCTCCATTTGGACAAAGAACAAGATGTCAGCAATGTCATCGAGGAGAACCCCGGGATGTCCATCAGGAAGATTGCCAATGACCACAGCTTGTCCAAGCCATCAATGAGAAGGCTGGTTAAGAAAAACCTGGGGCTGAAGAGCTTGGCCATTCAAGCTCTCTGCTTGTTGCCGGCCAGAATGCGCGCGACGATCTTTTCACGTAGCTCAGACATTTGGGTGCCATGCATACGTTTTTCGAAGTATCATTATTTTTTTGTTTTAAACGTTTAGGAAACTCATACTCAACCTCTCAAACAAATTCAAGCCGATTTAGAGTTGAAGTTTCCGAGATATTAAGCTCCGAACTTTCCGCGCGCTTCAATTGACGCACCCGGTAAATTTTGGACACATTTGTGGAACCACCGACGCACGTGTAACACACACAAACTATTCAGATGCAAAAACTGCAAGTCCTTTAGAGCCACTGCGCCATGTTTGATTCTGGCAATCGTTTATTTCAGAATAAGAACAGAAGAGAGAGAAACTTAGAGAGAAGAGAGGTTGCGTTAGAGCAAGAGATATTCGAAGTATATAACACTATTGACCAATCACCAGCGTGAATTATCGGCACCATGTGTTAGCCTACGACGACCAGTCTCTAGTAAGGGTCACTAAATGTGCACACTTGGTCTCTTAATCATTAGGAGGCTTGTAGCCTTTCAGACGCTTTGATTTGGGGATTTTTTGTTTCGCGCACGTGATCACTTCTAGTCACGGCGTTGAGGTCACTTGAACACACAATGCAATATTGATGTCCAAACATGAAAATCAAGCACAGTGTTGAGACCTGAGCCAAGGCCCTGGGCATGCCCGAAGCCGGCCAGACCACGGTCAAGGTTGCCAAGAGCATCAAATACAGCCCTGAACCTTGAGGAAGTGGAATGAGAGGATGAGAATCACTGGGATTGTTGAAAACCGGCCTGGTCGTGGTCGCAAACCAGAGTTGTCAAGAGTGGCCAAGATCGTGATTGCCAAATCTGTTGGGAAAAGAGGCTAATCTACACAAAAATGGGCAAAAAGACTCACCGCCTCCGGTCATCCCATCTCATACACCACATAGGCAAGCGCATGAGGCAGAACCTGGGTCTCCACCCCTACAAACCCAGAGGGTGCCAAAATTGACTCAAGTCCAGATTGAGGTCCGAGTTGAATGGTGCAAAGAGAGGAGGAAATGGGACATAAACCAGTGGCGCAAGGTCATCTTCTCTGATGAGAGTCCCTACGAGTTGTTCCATCCAAGAAATTGGCAAAATGACCGTGTTTAGGCCTTGCACAGGGTTGATTTTGAGCCCACGTCATCTGTTAAGTTTCCAACCAAGATCATGGTCTGGGGGGCATTATGAGCTACAAGGCTCTCTCAGACTGGCATATTGTGGCCCCAAAGAAACTGTGACGGTCCAATACTACATTGAAGAGATCTTGAAGAAGATTCTACTGCCCAGCCTTACCAGTACCCAAGATACGGGGCCAGTACTGACAAAGAAGATGTTGCCAGAGATGTCCAAGGCAATTTTCCAACAAGACAGAGCCCCAGCACACACCGCCAAAAAGACGCAAGAATGGCTCTCGGAGAATGTCAGCTTCTTCTGGATGAAGGACCCATGGCCAGGGAACTCCCCTGACTTGAATCTCATGGAAAACATGTAGGCCATCATCCAGGAGAAGCTAGACTTCATGCCACCAGCAACCAGCAGAGACCAGCTCGTTGAGAGAGTCAAGACAGCATGGGCCAGCATTGATGAAGAGATACTCAACAACTTGATATGTGGGATGCCTGACCGAGTCAGGATGTACTTGGTGAGGAAGGCCAACACATTGGCAAATGAGTTTTTGGAATTCGTTGAAAATTCTAATAAAATAATTGTAAGTTTAGGAGGGGCCTTAATTTCTTTTTCATTTGAAGTTAGAATAGATGGCTCTAGAATGAAACGAAAAGGAAACACCAAATACTGATAAAACTTGCATAAAAAGCGAAAGAAGTTACTAGAAAGTTACTAGAAAGAGACCGGGTCTCTTTCTTAAAGAGACCGGGTCTCTTTCTTGTGTGTACACACCACGTTTTGAATCGTGAACGTCAATAGTGCCCATAATCCCCCATGCTCTGGCTTTGAACATTGATTTGGATGTTTGGCCAATAGTATTTGTGAGTGCCAAAGCAATTTTGGTGTCTGAGGCATATCAAAGAGTGGTTTTGAAACAGTGGTTTCATTTGTGTTGGAAAAGAGCTTCTGAACTGAGGCTTCAGTGATCAAGACCAAGAATCATTTAAGCAATGGTGCAATGCCATCAGTTTGTCAAGAAACTGTTTGTCAATGCCCAGTGCTCTCTAACTTTTGATAATTAATACATCAATATTCCTTGGAAACTTTGGGCGCATTAACAAAACCATTTTCCACCTATTGTCCCACAAAAATGAAAATGTCATTTCTATACAAATCTATGTTACGAAGTCGGAGTGTTTGACTACACAAAGAATAATCTCAGGATAACACAACATATCATAACATTTCTGACATTCTCAAATTCGAGTTTGACCAACATATTTCATGTTTCAGTGTGCTTTGGGTGTTGGGATGACAATGGGCTTGGATACTAATGGTAAAAGAAGTTATTTTTGTGACCCGTTTGTCTACAATATCAGCTCAAAAATTGACAAATTTCTGCCTGGGCAGTCGAGCCACTCTTCTTTTTAGAGCACTTTGAGGTGCTCTGCCCAACTCCAGGCTAACAAAGCCAAAGCAATTTACCACGCAAGCGGCTGAGTGGGAGTGTCTCTTCTCTCCATTTAGCCCTCTAGTTCGATCGGCGTTGAAGAGTTGGAATGGGAATGCTTCAACGACGCCCGAGAACATCCCTCTTTGCATGCTTCCATTCATGCTTCTTATTGAATAAAGGTAAAAAAGATGAGAAAAGACAAATAAGTTTATTCGTCTAAAGTTTTTGTCCAGCTAGTCTTGACCAATCACCAGCGTGAACTGTTGGTACGGTGTGTTAGCCTAAGACGCCTAATCTATTTTTGATTACCCATGGATGACTCAAAAAGGGATACATTACAGACTATCACTTATGACCTAGTTACTACAAGAGATTTTCAACGGAACATTAACTGTACTGAAATAACCTATTGTCCACAACTTACAACTGATCACCCCACAAAAACTTGTTTCTTGTGTTGCATTTGTTAATTGTTTACGTGATCGAACAAAACCCTACGAGATTTTTTAATGTGACCACCAGGCACGGGATTGAACCCCAAGAAACGTGAGAAAAAAACTCACAAACAGTAAATTATGTTGTCATTCGATCAACAGTTATGGTTTGTACTCTTATATTTTGTTCCTTGTTCCGGATCAATTTGATATTTTTCAGAATTACTTACGACATTGAATTTGGCACAAAGCGGGGAAAGACTTTTCTTTCGAGTTGAAACCAAATTTGAATGAAGTTTCTGACAGCACACCCACGTCCACTTGAGTCAAGCCGTCCGGGAAAATAATTTCAGGAAGAAAGTCTAAGCTTTCAAACGGTGCTCCGTCCACCCAAGTTAAGTGACCACATTGGTCTTTGGTTTTGCACGGCTCATTTGCAAGATTTTGAAGGCCCACAAAGAATGACGTGAAAAATGTTCCTACAATATAAGGAAAAGCTGTATAAGAGTTTCCCATGTGGCATTTGAATTTTGCACCTCAAAGCACCAGTTAAGTTTTTTTTTCAATTAATGCCAATGATTTTAGTTTGTATACACATGAAGAGGTTCATTTCAATATGATGAACAAGTTAATAAAAACGAGCCTATATGATTCTTTTGATTGATTAACAAGTGGTCCAATATTAGAACCTTATTCGTGTGGGATCAAAGTTAACAATCTTTTTGATGACATCAGCTTTAGAAAGGACTAAATTGAACTCAGGCAATCGGCTCAATTTTAGAGCTAACTGAACTACTCATGTTTCCCTTATAGATAGCTTAAAATGATTTGAATCTTAATTGCTCAAAATGCCTACATAACCAAAAAAGAGTGTTTGAATCAAGATGTTTTCTTAAAACATATCACATGTTTTGAGATGTTGACAAGATCAACTTCCTTGGCCACAAAGAATAAGCTTTTCCTACCTTGAAATTGCAAAATGGCCATGTATTCTTTGGCCGTTTTAAAAGTGGCCAAATCCCCAGAATCCGCTTGACAAATAGCTCTTTGTTCCTTCCACGTCTTCGGTGTCGATATGAATTTGTAGAGGTTTCCATAGCAGTTATAAAACGAAGGTTTTTCTTCACCCCCTGGACAAGCAGTGACCTGAAAAACTGGGAGACCAATTAAAGAATGTATTTTCATCTTTTTGTTTAAAACAATGGCTTAGTCCATTTAGCCAACCTGGATCTTCGCAATCCCATTGGCAAAGCGTCTGAAAGGATCCCGTGCACGAACGATCCCCAGTATAACCATTTAGCCGAGCCATTCTCATACACACAGCAGGATCGTTGACATCAAATCCCACCATCCAAGGTTCCTCGATAAAGACATCCCCATCACCCCAATATAACTTTCCATTGACGGGATCGTTGTGAAGGAGCTTAATGTTGAACAGATCCATCCAGATTTCATTGCCCGTTTCCCCTAGGAATAGAAATGTCAAGCTTTTGTACTTTTGACAAAGAACAATTTGCCCCTGAGGTAGACTTGAGAGTTCTTCATAACGAGCTTTAATTACTAATATTCAGGATTGTTGTGACAAAATCTAGTGGGGTCGGGAGGGGTTTTCGTGGTTCAAGACCCACGATATTTGATTCGTGTTGTCAGAGGCCCACCAATTAGCGATCAAAGATCTTTTAGCCCACGAGTACAGTGCTATGGATGGTTCGCTGGCCCGTTATTTAGGACTTTCTCCAAAGCTCCTGGGACCACCAAAATCCAACATTGGGCCCAGAGGTTGCCGCCCCGTGATGCAGTGGATAATACACAACGAGATTGATATTGGTTTTGGTTTTAGGTAGGGATTGAACATAAGGGCCCATAACCGAAACCGAAAGTGTCGGCCGAAAGAGGGCTTAACCCATTTCGAAACCGAAACCAAAAGCAGCTGACTACAAGATTGAATATACGCAAGTCACTTTAAAAATTTGATTGCTCATGTCTTCGATTTTGGGTAATTGCAAATTCAAAACATCGAAAAACTTATGTTTCAGAGGTTTTTGGACCAAAAGATCTTCGATTTTGTTGTCAAACTACATTCTTTAAAGTAAATGTCTGCTTTTGGCTTCGGTAAGCATAACTGATACCGAAGCCATAATTTCGGCCGAAAGCGTTATTGGTTCATCAATAGAGGTTTCTGTTTTATTTTGTTTTTTTTCTTCGCCAAAAATGTCACGTCTCCAAGGACTTCAAAGGTAATAACTAAATTAAAGTGAAATAAAGTTTTTTTGATCTCCAGGGACCATAGGTGGTGATTTTGAAGATATTAAAAACATTTGTGTGTAAAAAACAATAATAACCAATTCAAGTCTGTTTTTTTGTGTAGAAAACCATAAAGAGATTTGAATTCGTTGACACTCTCGTAACTTAGTCGGAAGATTATTCCAGATCTGAATTGATCTTACGCTGAAAAAATGTTTCCTCAAATCTAATCTTGATTTGGTTGGATTGAATTTCCTTGTGATAACTAAGCTGAAAACAATTTAAGTATATTTAGGTGACACAAAAAGCACAAAATGCCCTCAGGAAAACTATATAATGAATATTTCAGATCCAAGTAGTATGATTCCTTAAATTTGGCTGAAGTAGAAGATTAGCCACAATCTTTCGTCACCAAAATCGAAGCAAAAGTGAATTTTGGCGGTTTCTTCATAATAGGAAGTGCAATAATTTCCTGGTTTTGGAAATAGTTAAAGTGAACGTGTTGAAACCAATCATTTCGATTGACAGGCTCTCATTTACTTCTTAATGTATTTTGTAACGCAGTTGTTTGATCCTTCAAAAATGCTGATCAAAACGGCCATTGAAAATAGGTCCGCGAAATAGATTTCATATTTATTTTGAAACAACTCTGCTATCAGCATGTCTAAGATTTAAGTCAATATAAATTTTCAAATATTTGTGTTTAAGCATGTTTTACAAGTTTATTTCATGTTTTTGACCGTAACCACGGACATCTAGATGTCCTTGCCGTAACCTAATGAACTGAATTCAAATAATTGTTCGGCATTGCATACACATCTCAAAACCGGTCTCAAAAGTTTCTGGAATGTAAAAATGACTTCGCCAGCTCAAAGGAATCACCGTGTGTCCTCAGTGAGGGTGGAAACGTCGAGAGTCTCTTAAAAAACAGCTTTTGATTCCGTAGCTAGATCTCACCTTTTTTGGCCACAATGTCGTCAAAGTCCACTTGAGTTTTGAATCTGGCCAAGTGAGCTCCTTCTTCTGAGCATTTCTTCATGGCATCCACATAAGGGATCACATCATTGTGAAGCTTATAATACTGCCCTTTGGACTTGGTATACCCAGGAGGAATTGCTTTTCCATTTGAGCATGTTTGGCCTTTATTCAATTGAAAGTTTGTATTTGCCACAGGTAATATTCCGGTCATAAAATCTTACCCGTTGTCTTCCTTGCGATAAATAGAACTGAAAGCCAAAAATGAACCCTCATTGTAAGCACTATGTGTGATCAAAGTGAGTGTTCATGACACACTAAATCGTTATTCGTTTTTGTAAATATGATTCAGTGGACAAATATGAACCACGTACAGAGAAAAGAGCTTCTTTGGTGAGATCACTTGAATATGTAAAAAGTGCGCGGAGTTAACAGGAGCGCTCTCAAAAGCGTCCGGTTATAAACATTTTACCTTATATCGATCCAAGCTTTTTGGCCATTGGGTCGATTTCTATGACTATTTTTGACTCAATTAATACGAGGGTAGTGTTGTGCAAAACAAGGCGCTTTAAAAAGAATGGATTTCTTAACAATATTCTGACTTTTAAGTAGAGATTAAAACCTTTAATTTGGACGTATCTCAAAGCCAAGTGATTTGCTAAACATTTGCATTGGTTACTGTAAGGAATGGGATTCTTCTATAGATTAATTATAGAGAGCATATTACTTTTTTATTCACCCTGTAGTTATTCGAAAAACGTAGCTTCCTGTTTGAATTTCATGGCAAATTACATAGCAAATAAACATGAACATTTTTTGAAGGACATCCTAGATTTCCATTCCCAGTCCTCCTTGAATTTTTTTCTTTGAGTTGAAAGAGCGGCAATATCCTCTCGGAGGGGATAGCCTTTATCGGATTGCAGCTCAGGGTTGCTTCAATCCAGCCCGGTTGACATTAAATCCGAAAACCCCGCTCGGGCGGGCCTCTAATTCGTCCCTCAAAATTGTACTTACCTCTATGTGAGTGACAATGTGGGACTCAAATTCAACAATTCTCAATTCTCGTGGATATGGCGTTTCCTAGAACTCTTGAAGACATGAAAATGAGGATATGTAATGTACAAATAGGGCTTGGATTAAGCTGTTGTTTTTTGGGAAACACGTGCAGTTTTTCGACCGTAAAATGTCACTTATTGACATAAAAATGTCTTAAGAACATATTTTTATTATATTATAATATTATATTATTATATATTTTATACAAATGATTCTAGAATTTGATAAAATAATCAATTCTTTGAAAAGGTCTTGTGAAAGTGCGTGAAAACAGCACAAAATAATTCTGAGTGATTTCTTTAATCATGCAAAAACCAGATAAAACTTTGAGGACTTTATTATTTTATTAATAATGTTTATTGCGAGAAATGTCACATAGGATATACATCTTTAAATATATTATACAATAATTGTAATGGAGTGATGGGGCCCATTCTGGGTTCTGGTGGCGCCATTCGAGGCGGAATATCCACTAGACAGATAGGGTGGGGGAAAGACCTGGGATCGAACCCATGAACCCGAGCATAGCTCGGTCGCGCGTTAGTCAACTGCGCTACACCATCTTCCCTTATTTAATATTTTATTGTAGAACCAAACGCAACTGTTGTGCTGCATAGTAGGAGAAATTCGCGCATGAAATTTGTTCCACCTAAGAACCCTAGATATTTCAGGGTCTTTCAGGGTCTCCAATTCCATCCCCATTTAGGGATAAAAAGCTCTGACGTTAGTAGCAAAATCTCACCAAGGAAATGTGTGACAAGATATTGTGTTATGTTTTGTACAACCAACATTGAGCAATCAGTTGCACATTTCATCATCGGTTAAAATGAGACAAGGAAATTGCTACTCCTCATGTGTGTTTCAAATACGAAAAAACCGTTAATGCAATTCGCTGCGTCCGGTAGAAGTTTAACTTTTCAAGCGATTCGTTTTACATCAAGCACAAATTTGCAGTCGTAGGTTCTTGGTTGTTCCTCTTCGTCTGCTCCCCCCTTAACTGGATGTCATTTTGCATTTGTAGAAAACCCCACCAGTCCAATTTTGATGGTACTTTACTTCTATTTTTGAACAAGGAGACGATGCAAAATTGATTCAAAAAGTTTAGAAATGTCTAGAAAAGAAGGATCCAATTCAGTTTTAAGAAAGCCAAAATGGCCAAATGGCCTAACCGTAGGTCGTTTAGAAATCACTAGATAGCACTGATGGAGTTCAATATGGTTTTTAATCTGCTAAATCATTTTTGCGCTTAAAACTCGCCTTATGTGACAAGACTTTGCTCAAATAGTATAGTTTAGAAAATTTTATCTCCAGGAACTTAATATGATGATGTGCTTCCCTATGCTCCATCATACTTCTTTGTGTCCCCAACAATTTGCCAACAAGCTATTTATGATCTGAGTCAAGTAATCAAACAGTATACGTGGACAAGGATCACTTTAAGATATTGCATAGTATCACATAGGCCTTAGGATTAATTGAAGTTCAATGCACATTCCACAAAAAACATCTTTATTACAAAAACCTGCCATTATGCACAATGATCAGACCAAGTCCACTCTCGATACGGTGGCTCTGGAGTGGTCAGCAATAATGCACATTTATTTTATAGGGCTTGATCCTCTCAGATCCTTTAATCAATATATTTTGGTGTGTCACGTTATGTGCTTTACGAAATCACAAGGTTGGCAGAGAATTGTCAAATGAGCATGTCAATTAGTAATAATAGTGAGGAACTTGAGGGATAATTGACATACTCATTGTAATTAACTGAAGCCGATGGTTGGCCCAAATAGGACTTTAAATCATGACTTGAGTGGCTAAGAATATGTTGGCCTAATAAGCCAAGATCAAAGTTGAACTATCTTGACCAGAAATTGGTCAGGTTTGATCAAAACTACTATTTTTGACCAAAAATGTTAATCTTAACGAGAAATATTCAGTATTCAAGAGATGGGCAATTTTGTTCGAGATTTGCACATGCATCGTATAAAAGCATGAAGTAGAAACGACTTACTTAGAACCCTCACCAAAAATGAGAAAGGTGAATGAAAAAGAAATAATGGAAAACGTAAGAAAGTGATTGTTGAATTGTTGCTGAAATACCACTGGATATTTTTTGATTTGTTGTGTTGCGTGCAATCTTTTTCCTTATTGCTAGAGCCAGGATTTTTAGGTGAAGAAAAAAGCCAAAAAAGTGGTAAATAGGTGATGAAAATAACCAAAAAAAAGTTAAAAAAAGGTTCTTATTGTGGCCTTTTACAATAGAAGCACTTTCATTGGTGAACGTATTGGAATGTTGAAGTATACCGAGGTCACCCTGAAAATCCCGATTCACCTGACACGCTTTTTATCCTTATTTGAGACTTTTTGAATTTCTATCGGAATATATAATGTGAAGAATTATTGCCGTTGATTACCTCAGTAGCCTCACACTGCATGGCGCAGTCGGCTACCATACCACGCCCACACCACATTCTTACCAAGTTGTGCCATTTGAACCATCATTTTCAACATGGACAAGTTTACGAGCTTGTCATTTGAGGCGCCAAATTTGATTGACTCACAAAACCTCTAATGCGCTGTTTTTTTGCGCAGTGCCCAGAAGCCAATTCTTTAAAAAATGAAGAAGTTAGATAAATGCAACCATTTTCTTTGGAAGGCCAATGGAAAAAAATAATTGTAAATTTTACTCCTTTCTACATTTTTCAAAGAACTGCCTCTAGCCTCTTGAAATTCAATGTGAATTCAAATCAATGCCCTTCCTCAGTGATAGTTTAAATATGACCATTTTTCACTAAGTTAGAAATCACTTTCTCTAAACCAGGTGGTAAATGTTGTAAATCTCGGCATTTATTAACCTTTTTTCCCAAAAAGTGTCAAAAAAATTATTTTTTTTGCTAAAAAGGACAAAAAAAAATTTTTCCACCAAAAGCAGTAAAAAAGGTGAAAAAATATTTTCTAATTTTTCACCTAAAAATCCTGGCTCTACTTATTGCCAACAAAGTATCTTTTGCTTGCTTATGGAAAAAAATATAGCCCTAGGTTAGAGAAACACTATTTGATAGGACCTTTAGTGCTTGCACATATTACAAGTCAGGAAGTTTGCTGCAGTAGGGGCTGAAAAATAGATGATAGTTGCCGTTTGTTGCAGAAAAAAAAGTCAAAATAACATTTTATGGTGAAAAAGGTTCCTTTTGCTGCTTTGCCCGAGCTCTATTTTAGCCCTATGCAACCAGGGTGGGCATTTGATTTTTGGACATGTTGTCCACCCCTGTCCAAAAGGTGTCCAAAAGTGTCCAATAATAAGGCTGTCCAAAAATAGGAGTGTCCAAAAGTGTCCAAAAATAGTAATTCGAAAAATAATGGTTAAAAACATTTTTAGAATAACATTCTACAAACTTTCTCTCCAAAATAAACGTCACTTGACGAAATCTAAGCAAGAATAAGTCAATTCAGCATAAGAAACTTACACTTAATACATTAAATGAGCCAATAACTTGAAGGCCAAACTGGACATTTGAACTTTCCACTCTTTTCATTTGACCACCGAGCATCGTCCAAAATGTGGGAAAGAATGATCGACTGAAGGAATGAACGAACAAACGAATGTGAGACTGGGATTACTAATAACACGCTCACACCACACTTCATGTTAAACATAGTTTGCGAGTACATTTTAAAGCTAATTGTGTCTTGATTTGTGACAAGAGAAGGTTACTTAGTATTTTGATTTATATTCCAAAGTTTGTCATTGTTGCAAGTGTTTCCCATCCAAGAGGTAAGAAGTCTTTTGACCTGACTGTCCAAAAAATGTTAACTATAATAAAGCACACTCAAACTGATATCAGATTGCAATGTGGGTATTATAATGCTTTTGCCAAAGAATTAAAGCAGTGTTGTTTTACTATTAAAAAAGACAAGACTCTTGTTTACAGATGAGGAAATTAAATGTAAATCTTGAAACATTTTGAACAGTTACACACATTTTACCATATTGAATAAACAAAACATTTATTTTTTTAACAATTTATCAACAAGTTATCATGGCAAAGTTTATTTCTCCAAGTAATGTTCCCATTAATAGAACTATTTTTGTTTAAGTACACAACCATGCATTCTTTAGAATTCAATTACTTATGTAGTGTAACTGGTTTTTCGTCTGATTTGTACAACTTTCTTTTACGTTTGTTGGACTTTTGGACACTTATGGACATCTTTTGGGGATTATTGGACACCTTCTGGGTATTTTTGGACACTTTTGGACACTTTTGGACACTTTTGGACACTAGGGTGTCCAAAATGCTCTCGATGTCGAAAAATGCCCACCCTGTATGCAACCCCATTATATTTTTCTTTTAGGAAATGTTTTCGATCGCTTTAATCATAGTAAAGGAGCAGGAATTGCATTGATAAATGTAATGACGTTTGCTTCCAGAGATTTTACTTGCAGTACATTTGCTTTTCAAAGATCATTAAGTGTCAGCGGGGTTTAAACCCAATGATGAAGAAATACTTGGACAAGCAGCTTTTTGGCAAGAGTTGTCTTTCAATTTTGGTACCAGCTAAGAAAAAATGCTAATCAAAAGGATTGAGTATTAATCGTATAGCATAGGATCGTGTTTTTCTCATGTTTCAGGCGTATGATATAAAAACGTTGATCATTCGGTAATTCTTTTTTAATGCTTAATCTGTGTGTTTGTGGCTTAATATCTTGGACAAAATAAGACTAATGATTGCTTCCCCGTGGTTTTGAAAGGTCACGCAGTGTTAAATATACAGTCAGGAGCAAAAGTATTTGTAACGTGACGAGAAAACCAGAAAATCCTTTATATCCAATTAAATACTATGCTAAGAAGTTTGTAAGAATGTAATATTTTTTTCCGATTAAGAATAATACCAGTTTCCCGCAATTGTTTTATAAAAATGTCTGAAACTAACTTTTAATTATTAAAAATAAAATTTTAGATAGTGCAAAAGTATTCGTAACGCGCAAAAAAGTTAACAAAATAGGTTTATAAGCAGATTTTTCATCAGAAAAAATTGATCGAAAGATGTAGAACATTCTGGAAAGCCGGAGAAAAGTCATTTAGTCTCCTTTTTTCCAAGATTTTCTAGATCTTTCTTGGATCTTATAAATTTTACGGAATTGAACAATTGCTTCACAGTCAGCCAATCATAACCAAGGTCAAGGAGCTCGACAAGGACTTGAAGTTGAAGATAGTAAGTCTTCATCATGGAGGCAAGGGCCACAGAGCCATTTTGAAGCTTCTGGACATCCCGATTTCAACTATTCAGTACGTCGTGAAGAAGGCACAAAAGAACGGAACGGATGAGAACCTCCCAAGATCCGGTCGTCCAAGGAAACTCTCAGCCAGACTTGAGAGGAAGATTGTCAGAGAGGTCACAAATAATCCTCGAACAACGGTCAAGGACATCCGGAACAGTCTCAGTGAAAATGGATTGTCCATCTCGAGGTTTACTGTTGCTCGCTCACTTCACAAAGCAGGATTGAAGTCTTGTCGCCCACGGAAGACTCCCTTGCTCAAGGATAGACACTTGAAGGCTCGCTTGGAATTTGCCAAGAAGTACCTTGACAAGACCAGTGACTTTTGGTCTAGGATTCTTTGGTCAGATGAGACAAAGGTTGAGCTTTTTGGTCACAACGATGTTCAAAGGATTTGATGACGTAAAGGAGAAGCATTTCATCCAAAAAACACCATCCCTACAGTCAAGCACGGTGGAGGATCGATCATGTTATGGGGCTCCTTTTCCGCCAAAGGCACCGCTAACCTCGTGAGAATTCATGGGACAATGAAAAAAGAAGACTATCGGGATATCTTGGCTGAGAATCTCCAGAGTTCAGCGCGGAAACTTCGGCTTGGTCGACAGTTCGTCTTCCAGCACGACAACGACCCTAAGCACAGCAGCATTTTGGTCAAGAAATGGTTGAAGGACAATCGGATTAAGGTCTTGGACTGGCCCTCCATGAATCCGGACCTTAATCCAATTGAAAACCTTTGGAGAGAATTAAAAGTCCGTATCCGTGCAAGACGTCCAAAGACAATTAGGCATGCAGGGGGAGGTTTAAGTGATCTCTTCAAAAATCTTATTGCGGGCGGATGAAAAAAGAGAAAAGGCTTGTTCGTCAATGTAAGATTTTGGTCAGTGCAAGGGTTTTCACGTTTTACAGACCGCCCTTATGACTTAGATGCTACAAAAAATGTCGAATTGCCAGTTTGGACATTTTGACTCTCGGTTTTGTAAGAATTTGCAAAATTATTCTATTGATTAAAAAATGGCAAGCACTTAAAAAAGACCTTTGATATTGAAGAGAAACACGTACAAAAAACGACATTTTGTTTGAGACCATGATGGTTTTGGAGCTTTACAATACAAATCAGTGCTTATAACATCACTTACAATTGTACTTACCCAAAAAAAGTGGCCTTTTGTTGAGAATTTTCTCGTGCAAGAACGAGCAAATAAAGTGTGCATTTTTTTCCAAAATCCTAATCAAAGGTGTTCAAACTTGCAATTCGACATATTTCATGGCATCTAATTCGCAAGGGCGGTCTGTAAATTGCGAAAACCCTTAAACTGCCCAAATTCTCACGAGCCACCCACTGTTGCCAAACAAGCCTTTTCTCTTCTTTCATCCGCCCGCGATAAGATTTTTGAAGAGATCACTCAAACCTCCCCCTGCATCCCTCATTGACGAACTGGAGCAAATCTGTTATGAAGAATGGGCTAACATTTCTTCAGATGTATGTAAAAATCTTGTAAATGATTATAAAACACGTCTCTTAAGTGTAATTCAGCAAAAAGGGCATTCAATAAACTATTGACAAAATGTTACGAATACTTTTGCTCTTGGTCTAAAACATGTTCTGAGCAGTTTTTTAACCAAAATCTTGTAAATTTTTAAAAAGAAAAGTATCATAGATTTTAAATGATAAAAGAATAACTAAGGAGCAAAATGGTTCTTAAATGTATTTTTCAAAAATCGAGTATCATTTAAAAATCAATGAAATTTTCGATGTTACGAATACTTTTGCTCCTGACTGTATGTATCACTTGCAAAGCCTGTAAGATAGATCGGCAATCCACTGATGATAAAATGTATGGTGATCATTACCCGCAAACCTTTGGGAAGAAAGCACTCAATGAGCACGCCACACGCTACATTTCGTTCAAAACAATGAGTAATGATACCAAATATTAGGGAAGTTTATTCTGGGCAAACCAAGCTGGTATTGACTAAGGACGGTTCATGGGTCAAAATTTGAAACTGTCTCAGTTAACAAATTTGATTGTGTGCAACCGTGAGTCAGAATTCAAGGAAAGAAATGCATTTATGTAGTGCTAAAGAGACAAAATGTTGCTGGCAAAGCTCGTAATTAAAAGTTATGGCAGTACTGGAGTACTCTATGAGCACATCACTTTTTGTTGGATGTTTGCCTGGCAAGTGATTACCAATCCAGGCCCAAAAAACTGGGTCCCACCATTTAATTCAAGAATGTCAATCTCTAACTAGAGTCTCTAGAATCTAATATCACTCACGCAACATTAGATTGAGTGGAGTACAAATCTTTGTCTCTGGTTCAGGGGAAGTGAAAGCCCGGTTTGAAGCAAAATTTTGTTTTTAATAGTTGAGTTGTTTGAGCATTAATAGGTCGGTTGTTGAAGTATAGAAGAAGCATATCTAGAGCGCTATAATAAAAGAGTACGCGCATGTGCTATTTTGGTCCCAAGACGTCGGTTCCATTGTATTGTGGTTCTTGGGTTCGACCTGTTTGAGACAACTTTACCTATGCACTATTTACTACCAAATTGACGCTCATGATCTCAGCTTACCTTTGAAAGCATAATGTTTGACCTTAATAGCCTTTGAAGGCCAAGACTGGCCAAAACCGTGGGTGCCGGAAGATAACCTTCTCGTTCTCCTTAAACCTCGACGCGCGTTCAAGCCCAGTGCTGTTGTGAATTGACTCGGTAATGTCAGCTCTTGATGAATATCCACGCTGATTTGCATTAAGTTTCTTACTTTTTAAGAAAACTTAATCTAACCAGATACGAAATTGATTGGTGAATATTTAGAACGTCACTTGAAGCCATTAGAGCGTTTACCTTGCACACAATATTGCATTGTCATATGAAATGACTTTTTTGTTGAACAATTATCTGGCAGCCCTTGTGAAGTTGCGCATTCGTAGCAGTCGTCAGGCTGACAGTGCTACAGACTGTTATGCCTAACTTTGTAAAAAGTTTTAATATTTTGTACTCATAATATATATGACAGAAGCTATTTAAGAAAGTTTTTGCAATTCACCTATCAATTTTTGACTTTGTCACTAATTATTACATGAAACTAAAGAAGCTCATGGGATAGAAGCATCATTTCAACTATTGGACTTGATATAAAGCAAATTGTAATGGTTCTTTCTATGCATCAAATGTTTTAAACTTATGAATCAAAGATGCAAAGAAGTTGTGTTTGGTCTTGCTGAATCTCACACTCATCAAAAATATTTAAACAAAGAACTTCATACTGGTTTTGCTATTTTTTCAAAGAAAATAGATTACCTAAATGAAATACTCACTTTTATGAATGGATAAGCATATTTGAACAATTTTAGCTAGAGATTTGGGGTCCAAACTGGCTAAGAATGGATCAGAACATGGCTTGGGTGTTTTGTAGTACAGGAAAAATTTGTTTTGATTGATTGTCAAAACAGCTTGTACAAACCACAGTACAATGGAACCGACGTCTTAGGACCAAAATGGCACATGCGCGTACTCTTTTATTATAGCGCTCTAGCATATCTAGAAGCATGAATGAAGCATTTGAGGTGAAGTAGAAATAACCATTCTAGATCAAGTTTTGCCACATAAGCTGCGATTGAGGAACGCAACATATGTTGTAAAGCTTCATCGAGCATGGCTATTTCTACTCCATCTCATATGCTTCTTTTGTGTTTCTTCTATGCTTCTAGATATGCTTCTACTATACTTCATAGCTACCTCAACAACCGACCTCTTAGGTCAGTTGTTGAGGTAGCTGTGAAGTATTTTAGAAGCATATCTAGAAGCATAAAAGAAGCATGAACGAAGCATATGAGGCGAAGTAGAAGTTACCATGCTCAATCAAGTGTCGTTACGCAAGCTGCGATTGAAAAATGCGGCTTGTGTTGCGAAACTTGATCGAGCATGATTATTTTTACTCCGTCTCATGTGGTTCTTTAGTTTTTCTAGATATGAGACGTCAAACTCAGGGTGGTGTGATGATTTGCGGAGCCAAACGAAAACTAGACTCGCAACCTCAAACAACATGGTCGTAAAACGGCAGGCCGCATGTTGTCGCACTTAATTCAAAAGCGAGAGGATACCAAAATCAAGTCGAATTAGCATTCGTCGAGTATATACTATCCCTATCTGCTGCGTTTCAAACACAGGAGTTGTCACAAGTATAAACTCGAGGCCGGTTTATCTGATTTGATTTTGGTGTGCTCTCGCTTTTGAATTAGGTGCGACAACATGCGGCCTGCCGTTTTACGACCGTGTTGTTTGAGGTTGCGAGTCCAGTTTTCGTTTGGCTCCGCAAAACATCACACCACCCTGAGTTTGACATCTCATTCAAAACTACTCCATTCTCACAAGGTTCTTTCCACCAGCCTTTTTCATTGCCCTGTTCACTGACATGTGCGAAATGCCCAAATCCCTTGCAAATGACTTCATTGACTTCAGTGGGGCCCTTTTTGCCAGTGTCTTAAACTTCTTTGGGTCAAGTTTGGACTTGCGTCCACTCCCAGCCGTTCTCTCAATATTCTGGGACCGCCTCACGGCATATACAGTGGGTCTGGACACGCCCACATGGTGGGAAATCTGTGTTGGCGTTTGGCCAGCGAGCGCGAGGATCGAAATTCGTTTGTCTATTTCCATATTGAATATCTTGGGAAATATAGCAGTTAGAACGTTCTTTTTTGTTTTTTTTGATAACTATGTCTTTATGCTATATTATAAAACGGAATCATTTGTCTACCACAACCCAAGCTTGAGCTATTAGGCAAATACTGAGTGTAAAGATTTTTTTCGTTACGCCCGGTAAAAGGCATGTGAACTTTTGTGAAGTAGCGTGACTCAGATAAATAGAATGCATTTTTTCAAAGGAATAAATTAGGTTTAAGTTAACGGTTAGGTTAAGTAAGGTTATGTTATGTTATATTAAGTAGTGAAGTATACAGATGCTCATGTGAAAGAAAGGTCGTCAGAACACTACCGACAGTGGCTTTATCATGAAGCTTTAAAAAATCCAAACATACCGGGAAGTGCAAGAGAAAAAAATACAGCAAATAGGAGACTTTGACCGAAAAATATCCATGGAAGGGTTTAAATCCATCTTATTTTATGATCCAATGATCTGATTTGCAAAAGCTTTTGCAAACAAGTTATTTGGGCATTAGCAGACTTCAATGGAAATTAAAGATGCCTGGTTGACATTTTGCATTGAAAAGAGCAATGATTTTTGAACTCAGTTATTGTGATCATTTGGTCAAAACGTTTATTCGTTGTTCACCCTGTTGTCAGGCAAATTACTAGATTAAACATGGATCGATAGTGCACAAGTGACAGATTTTAAAACAAAAAGGATAAGAAAACAAGTACTTATGACTTGTACCAAAAGGAGCACTATTCATTAACCACATGATGAACTAGATTTTAGTAGCCATGAGTTGTTTGGAGAAATCTGAATGTTCTTGAAAAGATTGAATCTTTCATCCAATCATTGGCCTCATCGGTGTGACTAAATTCCAGCCAAGCTTTGAATCTAAATTATCAAACAAGCTAGGTTTGTGCAACATAAAGCTAAATTACACAATAAAAAGCCAAAAAGGCTAAGCTTTTGAAATGCTTTCTTATGATTATAAGATTTCCACCAAAAATAAATAAGACATGATTGGCATGACCATATAATGAGAACGCAAGCCTAAAAAAGGCTTTACTTTCAATGCTTTTCATGACATGAAATATTTTTTGGTGGGGATGAGATGTGGTATCATGGTTAGCAAGGTATTCTATAGTGAGAGAGGTCCCAGGTTTAATTCTCTTCCCAACCTTTCTCAAGGAAAATTTAGAGCTTAGTGTACACCCACAGACAGAGAACCATTCTGATACCAGGCTTGAAATTGACTTTTAGAAATATGTGGATGATGTGATACCGGCTTTGCTGGATGGGCAAGGCTCAAGCCTCCAAGCATAACACCAAAAAAAATTGCTTTTTACAATTTGGCTTCAGGTTATTTCCCCTATTGCATTAATTTTTTAACCAATTACAAATTTTAAATCCTTTTCATTTTCTAAACTTTCCAACAATTTTGTCAGATTCTGGTGTAAAGTAAAGCTGATGTCGTTTCCGTTGCCTCTGCACCTGCAAGGCCACAAATGAAGCACAAAAAATTAAAGTAAAAAGTCTACAAAAACTGACTCTTTTATTTCGAGTGTAATTCTAGCTTAACAATGAAACAAAGTAGACTTCTTGCATTTTCAGTCAGACCCATTCTTCTTGCATTCATCTAAATTTCTAGACTTTGGCAAGAAAGTCCAGGATTAGCAAAAGAATGATTCCCAATAACTTCTTTCTTTTGCCTCTCATGGGCTTCATGGTCAATCAATCCCAGAAATTGAAATGAATAAATATTGATTGTGATTGATATTGTTGTTTGCATCATAAGATGTGGTCATGTGCTCAATGATCATTGCATGTTCATTGGAAATCTGACAAATTCTTATGATTTCCAGAGAACGTCTTGATCATATAAAAGTGTTATCTTAAGTTCAATGAACAACATTTCATTTCATTTCAGTGAAAATGTAAAAATGCTGAAAAATAAAATCAAAGTGTTAGGAAAAGGCTAGAAAAGGCTAGAAAAGGCTAAAAATTGCAAATTGCAAACTAAAAAACCGGTGAAAAGGCTAGAATTATTTTTTTGAAGCCAAATTTCACCTAAAATCTTGAAAAAGGCTCAGTTTAGCTTTTTAAAGCTACATCCGGTCATCTTGGGTCAAAAGCAAACCCTAGATTCAGGACATAAAAACAATGATTGATCTATTTGGGACAGGAAAATGTTACATTATGACATGGTGTACATTATGAACACCAGTGGAGAAGCTTTACTTCCTTCATTGGGGCATTTTAAATTGTCCTGGCCTAGTGATTGTTTTTTACCCAGATTTGAAATAATGCAATATTTTTTAAAGTTAAAAAGGAAAAATATGTAAAATATGTGTGAGATAAAAATTGTAAATGAAAACATGAAAGCAAAGCAAAGGTAACATCCTTTGTTCAAATACCGGGCTTGCTGAGTTCTAGTGGCCTGTGGTATAAAATTGCATGCAGTAGTCATGGCCGTTGACAGCTTAAAAAGGCAAACCTGGAGTTATTCCCAAGGGTGAGGTAAAAATTAGTGCTTGTTAAGTGGAGTGGCAATATCCTTACAATGGAGACAGCCTCTATCAGATTGCAGTTGGGAAGGTGTGTTCTGAATCAAGCAAAAACAAACACACAAGCAAACAAACAAACAAACAAACAAACAAACAAACAAACACACAAACAAACACACAAACAAACAAAACAAACAAACAAAGCAAAGGTAATGCTAATGAGAGAGTGGGACCTTGATCAAAATATAGTCTTCTCAAAAGTAAAACAAAAATTCATGATTGAGACTCATTAAGTCAGATGTTTTGTGTATTCCAAGGTGTGCTAGCAAAGTTGACTTCGAGGCAACTTCAAGGCAGTTTCAGCCGTTTTGTTGATAGCATAAGCTTTCTTGAATCAGAAGTACACCAAGCAACTCATGAAAAAGAGAAGTGTACCACCGGTGCCAAGGTGCAACAAGTAGATACGTCAAAATTTTCCAACGCTCATATGTTTAGCATGCACAAACATGTGCTAGTTCCATTGACTTCAAGTAAACTTCTAGCAAGCTGGGTCGCTATTTGGGCTTAGCATCAGGTTTAATTGATGAGAAGTTCTCCGAGAAGCACGCCTAGAGAGGAGCATTCCAACGTTGTGGAAGCACTCCCATTTGAATACTTCAACGCTGATCAATCGAACTGCAAGCGAACTTCCTTCCAGTGTTTCCTTAAATTAGCTGCCAAAATTTGCATGCTCCTGTGAGATCAATCAATGTTTTGAGTTGAATGGAGTAATATGAAATAGAGAAGGAGAAATGTGGAATAGCTGAACCAGCGGGCAATTAGTGTTTCGAGAGGATGAATTTACGATCATAGATGTAGAGGCACTTCTAGGTTGGAATGAGAGACTTACTTTTCAAAATGGCAGCTGTCTCAACAAAACCAGCCAATTGAACTACGAAGTGTACTAACAAGTACACTTTCTAGAGTTGCCATCAAAACATATGCTCACACCATTTACTTGAACTGGACGATTCATATTGCGTTTGGCACGATTTGTCAAAATTGCACCCAACAAACTATCAGAGTGCCACAAGTTCAAATTGAATTAGTATATGAAATCACTGAATGCGATTTGTTTGGGTTTCAGAAATCTTCAAAGGAGTTGTGTTTATAAAGTTAATGAAAAGTTTACTCTCAAGTAGACTTTGGAGCATACCTTCAAGTAAACTAGCAAGCATTCCAAGACCAATACAACCAAAACATATGACCTATTATCTTTGTCAAAAGTGAGCCACAGGACTTCAATTTTCCAGATTTAGACAATTTGGTAAACATGCCCAAGTCATAGAAATTATAACTACTTAGGTGTCCAATTAAGTTGCCTAATCAACACTTGAATGCGAAAAAACTTTCCCCAATCAAAGTCAGGCACAAGATATTTAAGTTGTGATATCTTTAAATTCAGAACAAAACAAACACGAAATTCTTCAGCTTTAAAAGGTTTTATCTCTGAAGTATTTGTTAGAATGATTTTCCTGTTTGAGTATTTTCATATAATCTATGAATTAACAATCTGAGCACTGCCAATTTATTGGTGATTGTGGTACTATCTCAAGTTCTCATTGATAATTGTTTGTTGAGATCTAATTGAATCAACAATTTTAAATATGCTTTGCTTTAGTTTAAAGATGAATGTTCCAATACCATTTGAGAGATATCACTAAGCCATGCAATATGAGTTTGAATCATGAAAAAAATAATATTAAAAAAATAATATTTGTGAGAAGTCAGCTCCCATATGCCCTAAGTTGTATCAAGTCATTGGCCCAGAGAAAAGAGATCCTTTGCTTTAAGTTCAATCATAGGTAAATAAATTAGAAATATCTCAATTTTGACGTCGCTAAAACCGCTCTCTATGAGGGACTACCTAACAACATTGTTAAAAATGATGGTTTCATAAGGAACTTCATAGAGTGCGCTACCTTGTTTGTAACGCAAATATCCTTTTTATAGTTTGATTCTCAGAGTCAATCCAGAAAATACAGCCTGAATCATCTAGAGTTCACGGATCAAACAACTGTCGCCGTCGTCTGCCTGCTTTGCTAGAACTGAGAAGTCTGGAGCTGGTTTGTGGTTCAATTCAAATCAGAGTTCGGCCAAAACAAAGGCATGCACCGGCCGTCTTGCTTAGGTGTAAAAATTATTGGCAGATCCCTAAACTAGGCGTTGAATACGTTTTTTGAAGTCCCCCAAAAAATGCAATGTACATTTGTCCTTGGAAAGTAGGCTCTCGCCGTTTCAAAATGGGTCTTGGCTTCATTTATAAGATGTTTGTGTTATGGAGTTTGACACAAGTAGCCTGAAAGTTGGCTATTTGGGCAGCACAGATTAGTACATACGAGCTATCGACACTTTTGAGGAAGCGTAACGACCCTTTACACAGACGAGGTATGACTGACATCTTTGGGTGCAGTTTGAAACACGATCAGTGCTTCCATTTTTCTCTCATGTATCGCAAAAATGGCACTGTAAGACAAGAAACGTCACTCTCCTCAATGCCTACAAACGAGTTTGTGAGTTGCTCGAGCTCTTTTGTAGAGCAAGACGCCTGGAAGGGGTAGAAAAACAATTTTGCTCACCCCCCAAAAACAGTGCTTCCACAAGTTGCTCCAAGGCACTCGTCTAGTTAACGCAGAAACTAGTTTATTGGTGGATGCATGACTTTCTCAAGCACAAGCCCAAAGGAGGCAACCACTACGATATTTGATCAGTTCATAGAAACACTCCACGGAAACGGAAACTAATCGGTTTAGTGCAGACCCATATCCAAAGATGTCAGGATTACCTCGACTCCGTATGATGTTCAGGTCGAAGGCGCTAAAGATTGTGTAAGGCAAGGATGGCTCAAGCCAGGATTACTTTCAAAATACACACTGGGTCCGATTAGTACAATGAAAATTAAACGGAACAATATATTTGTTGCAAAAACCTCACATTTTAGTACAATGATCGGACCCAGTGTGTATTTTTGAAATTCGTCCTGACGTACAGTGGTCCCTGTGTAAGGCCAAACAAGTTATACCATTTAATCTTGCATGTTCCGAATATTTTATGTCCTGGGGCCTATGTTACGAAACATCGGACACTTGTAAATTTTGTGCGAGAACACAGACTATTCTTTAATAGATAGGATGGTGTTCAGCTACAGTATGCAATATTTTTAGGAGTTCACAAAGTCTTCAAGTTTTTTAGTACAAGTTAGAATAGGGAGATGTCCTGCATCATAAATGCTAACTTGAGTATTCTTGGTTAGGCACTATGGACCGCTATCAGATATACTTAAATGTAATCTAATCTATGGTTAAAAAATCAATGTTTCGTCGTAAATCACTGACTTCTAGTTCTAAGTGGGAGATTTATACTCAGCTAGTGTTCAAGAAACGTCAGGACTGCCACTTACTATCAAATGTCTAGCTTCTTGCTTCGATTCCCGCTTTCTCTTAACAAATCATGATAATGGCACCCCTGGCAATTGGTCATCCGAGACAGAACTTTCGCATGTCTATCATGATCAGAAAAATAAAAG